>JAQFYB010001053.1:0-37827 GCA_034694085.1 Pogonognathellus longicornis
TGTGTTTTGCATGCCCTAAGCATCGTCTGTACCAATTTTCATGAAAATCTGAGGTACACATGTCTGTAGTGTCCCTTGTTAGCTTTTTCCCTACTTTGTAATGCAAAGATATTATACCTACCTAGTCAAATACTTTCACTGTGATGGTGTATAGAAATTTAATGTAATACATTATAAAAGGGTAAAATGTTGTCACACAGTATATAGTGTATTATACGTACACTGCAGATAATATGTGTATTATACGTTATAAATTGTAGCGTACTTACTTATTTACTTACTTAGTTGCGTATAAATATGTATGTGGGCTCTCCATTTATAGTAGGTATGTACTATGTATAATGGAATGTGCTCTACAACGTTGTGTAAAGAGACAACTGGGGTATGTATGCGTACATTAAACTCACTTTAAAATGTATACAATACGCTTTTACTTTGAACCAGTTGAGATTGACGTTCATTCAAACTGGAAAACTAAGCTGACAAAGAGACAGTGAGAAGAGAGCGAGAGAGAATGAGAAAAATGCTGGGAGGGAGGGCGAGTGAAAGACATGCAACAATTCACAAGTGTCAGATACATCATTTCCCTTTGGAAATAAAATATCTTTAAGTAGATCGTAAAGTGAAAGGAAAAGGAAGACTGAAGAACAGATCTCTTATACACTGAAATGACGCAGGGACGGAGAAGACGCAAGGAAGGAGGAGAACTCGGGCTTCTCGCACGAAATAATAAGGGAAACCCGCGGAGACAAATCTACGGGACAGCAAGCAGCGTTTTAATTCTATTGGATTGACTTTGATTTTATGCAAGTCATAAACCACTCGAAATGGTTCACTGCTCTTTAACTAAAGCTTTACGAAGTTGTCGTATGAAGCTAATGTAATGTAACTTAGCCAGCCATGTGAAAGTAATACGTAAATATATGGAGCAATAAAGAGAGAATTACAGCTATAAATAGTCACTAAATACTAGCAGGCAATTTACAATAAAACTTTTGGCTTCACTTGGCTAGTGCCACAGACTTGGTCATAATATTATTGCTTCGTTGCCATTTGAAGGGTGAAAGGCTTATGAAACTCACAGTTCAAGTCCACTAACCAAACTAAAGTCCAGCAGATTCAAACTCATTCCCCATTCGCTGTTCCCATTGTATGAATTGTTCTATGCTAACATTCTCTCTCGCACAGATATTAGTATTAACTAGGGACAAAGGCTGCACCAACACCAGCACCAAGACTAAATAAGGATCAGACAAAATTGTATCCAAAACTAAACACAGGGATATTAGAAAAGGATGTCTAGTCTAACTGCCAAATCAAATGACATGAATTTTACATACAAGAGCCAATTGTCCAAACATTTCGCTTATGACATTGGAGCAGTAGTAGTAAAAGTTAATATAGCTACCAGTGTAATCTATTTGCATACACATTGCCATTTTAATCTTGTTTTCCCATTATTCTTTTTATCCGGTGCATCTCGAAACAGTAAAGAACATGTTGTGGTTTCGGTGCCATAAACAGTAAATTGCATGTTCGTGATGGCTATGCTTTGTGTTACAATGAGAATGCTGATTGTGTTGTTTTCTGTGTTTCTACAGTTAAATTGGCATGCTAGAACACTATAGACTATAGCTAAATAATTATAAGCTGCAACCAATATAGCAAATAAATGACATTTGTATCGAATACATTGCTTTCAGTCTCTGAATTCAATATTAAGGCTACCAGAGTGCACATAACTAATAATATATTGGTAAAGTACCTTAAAAGTACCTTACAAGATATTCACATACTAGGGATTAATGCGAAAGTTGTTGAGCATGAAATAGCACAAACTAAATACATTTCAGTTAATATAATTCCTGATGCTGATGTGTTATTATTGTACAATAAAAGATGTACAATGGTTTATACGTAACATTATGCATAAAATTGTGTTCATGTAATGGAGAGATCTAAACCACACCAGGATTGTGAATAGTGACAGTGAGAAGTGATAAATTGATATGAATTAAACAGAAACAACACAATGGGCTTCAGGAAATTTATTTGATCGTACAGTATATTTCTTTGCACAGAATTCCATTGAAGTTTTTCATTGCACACCTCCATACAACACTCAAGAAGATTCAAATCATCGGCTTTTGCGTTTTAATGCAAAATCCTCAGATTGTACTTGTATATATAAAGATTGCCCGTTATACAGTTCTACATTCTATATTGTGACAATTGCCTAATAATACCAGCTTTACTTGCCGGCTCTCTTGTGACTGCGACTGTAATAGTACGAACATGGAGAAAACACATAGAGACTTCCCGTGCTGTATATAAAGTAGATTATTCAGACAAACGCATGGATAAAGTTGGTACATCATCATCCTGTAGGAACAGACACACTAAAGTTATCGAAGCCACAAAAGCTAGAGCTAGGAGAATACTTGGTTTATTGTTTGTTTCGCCCTACTAGACTTGGTTTCGTGGCCAACCCAGCATACTGCTACATTCTATTGAATTGCTTCTGTTCTGTTGTTTTACTTCCGTGGTACGCTTAAAGGAAAACGTGTATTTGTAATTTAGTCAAACAACACATAACATAAACTTGGAATGAAGTTGACTGTGCACTCGGGAGATATACAAGGTACACACTATTGCTTGCTGCATTGGCTGCTATACACTTGGATGAGATGGAGAACGTAGCATGGAAGTACATGGACCATAATTCTACCCCAGCCTCTAAAACTATACGAGGTCTTTAGATAGTCACTCAAGTCTCCACTACTCCTCAACCCACTCTTTAGTTTCGATTTATTGTAACGTGTGGGGTGAGCCAACACTCTGCACTGCTTTCTATTCCTTTCTCCACTCTAAACTACACATTCCGAATCTTTACGCAAGTACCGTCTTGCAAGGCTTTTGTTACAAGGCTATTTCATGACAAAACTCTCTGATTCTATAGTATCAATTGTAATCAAATGGCTCAAAGTCACAATAGTAGTCTTTGACGGTTTGAAAATTCGAGGACAATGACCTTTATTAATTTATAACATTATGTTATGGCCAAGTGAGCAATGAGCTGCTATACATGGATGCTTGATAAGTACTAGAGACGTCAATATCCGAAACCGAAAGTACCTATGTAAAAATTTTAAACCGAAACCAAACCGTAAAAAGAAACCGTAAAAAGACACCTTGATTGTTTTTTGCTTTGCCATTTTCCGTATTAGTTTAGTGTAGGTAATAGAATCTCAATATTTACTCAAATATTGTATTGTGCTGAAGAATCTTTACAAAAATAATGTCTCACAACGAGTCATTTCCAATAGGTATACAAGGGCTATGTCTCAAATCAGAGTTCTAATGTTTCATGAACTGAAACCGAACCGATACCGAATCAGCAGAAACCGAAATTATCCAAAAAAATCCAGACCAAAAACCGAATAAAACCGTTTGGTTTTGATTCGATTAAGGTTCAAGAGTTTCTCATAATATCTGCCTATGCTATTTACCTATGGAATGTGTCTATATAGTAAAATATCATTAATATCATTATTATAAAATGAGCTTTCAAATAAGAAATTATACTTTACAACGGCAGGTAGAAATAAATAAAACTAATTTTTTTAAACAAATCAATCTAAAGCAGATAGGTTTTTCATTGTAAAAAAATTAGATATCAGGTTGAGATCAAGGTGTGGAAACATAATCCACTATATTGGACGAGGTAATTAATGCAATCCAGCGGATCTTTGCAAACAATGTCATTTGAATTATCATGCATAAGAATGATTGAAATTTTAAAAATGTTCTCGTAGATTATTGCCTCATACGGCTACTTTTGTCAAGCTTGCCTATACTTATTATTATTTTTGCGAACATATTCTCCAATTTCATGCACCTAAATCGAGGTTTATTTAATTAAATGTTCAGTTTCAGAAATAAATAGTTTACTTACGTGATTGATGATACCGGTATTCGGTATATTATAGGTATAACTTTCACTATGTATGTTGTATTGAGTAGGTTTCAGTTGCTTTAAATGTAGGCTCTGTTTAGTAAATACATTTTTATGTACACCATACACTAAAGCATTTGTTATTATTATTTTTCACATAATTCTAAGAATGCATATTATGTACCTACATGATGTAGGCTTCTTTTTGTGTGGAATTGTTTTGTGTTGGCTATGTAAAGTAGAGTGTCATATATATATAATACTGTGTCCTTTGTCCCATACTTGTAGGTACTGGGTTCACTACCCTATAAAACAGCTAGTACACAAAGCCAAAACTTCAGATAGGAAAGAGGGAAAGAGGAAACTCAGTCGAGTAGTTTTGGGCTAAATAATGTTCGCATCCCAACAACACAACGTTGCACTTGTCAGCTAGCCAGATTGCCTTTATTGTGTTTAATTATTCCAGTATTAGTTCCGTCCTTATTTCCGGGAAGCTATTTATTTTGGATGGCTGTTGTTTATAAGAGTATATAGCGCATTGTATTTATAGTTAATTACTCAGAAACAAACGAAACATTAGCTGTTGTACAGCATAAATATAGTCATGCCATGCCATTCAACACAAGGGCCACACTCATTCTTCTGGTCTGCGCAAATAATATTATAATGTAGTGTAACGCTGCTACCGCATGGTGTACAACTGGTATGAATACTGCTCTTTCGTCGACAAAATACTGCTTGAGGGGTCCAACAAGCATAAGCGTAAATAATTCAAGGTTCCTAATTCACTTCAAAGCAATTGATAAGCGAGGGCAAACTAATGTCAATTAACGAAAACCACGGAGCAATGAACAATTTGGGAAGCATCAATCCCGTCGCGTTTCCATATTCTAAATTTCAATTACATCTTCACGAAGTAGTTTGCCTACAATACTTCACGTCAAGTAGAGCACCTACCTAACTACGAATCACTCTATCCATAGACGCTTGCATATTCTGCTACGCTAATGAAGGGAAAGTGTGCGTAGGAAACAAACCTGGAAACCATCGTAGGTCCACGAGCCGAATTTCATGAAGCACGTTTGCATATCAAAGGGGAAATATCGGACATCAATTTCACAAGAGGATTTGAAAATGGCTGGAGGCGTCCACCGTACTTTTCCATTACTGTGTAGCACCGCTTTTGTCATTGTCGTCACCACGTAGTCGCCATCAGCACTGAAATTTATCCAATCACATAATTTTCAACGACATTAACACCATAATCATCCCATTTTTATTAAAGCGAGACTTAGCACATGAAATTGCTTTGGGTAGATAAGTATTAATCACGGTATGAAAAGAGTTACGCACTTGTTGTACAAAACGATATCAGGAAGCCAAATGTGTTCGGACGGTACGTACAGCTCGGTCACACCACCATACTCTTTCGGATCCCACTGAAACTTATGATCTTCCCATTCCTAGTAAAAAAAGTGTATAAAGAATTTAAAATATTGCAAATATACCATAATATATAAGACAACGAATGTGTAAGCACCTACTTAGGTAAAGTAGGCATAATATGGGTATGTAGATCTTAAGTCCTAAAGTATGCAAATGTTGAGCAATTCCTAAAATGCTGTCAGTTTGATATTGATTCAGTATGGTGGGAAGAAAAATGAATAACTTGACTAGAACAAAGTATCTACGTGAATATGAAATAGAAGTAGCTTCGACTTATGCAAATTTTATTTTTTGTGGACTACATCGTGTACGCATGGATTGCACTTGATGTTGCAGACGGAAGACACACTACAATAATTCTAGTGAAATTGGGAAGCTGCGTGGAAAAAGCATCTGATATTATGTTCTTTGTAAAGAAGATAGATGATGTGACTCTAGTTAATGTGTGGCGTGACGGATGTGTCTGTAATTCACTAGACACTCACTGCGGGATGTATGTGGTTAGAAATTCGGGAAATTCACATCCGCGAGAATAATATCCAGTTACTAGCATGCCAACGCTAACTGAAGCAATTCAATTCACCTAGTGTTCGTATATTCCGACCATATTAACATTGTATGGCTGTCTGTCGAAGAATGAAATTGAGAAATGAATTCCGATTCCCGGACTTTACAGTATATTGTAAGTAGCAGGTCTTATTTGACTTTCTGTTTCTCTATTCTCCATAGGTACATTTATTATGCATTTTCTTAAAACCACATGGCCACAGATCTGATGCTCAACCACGGCCGCATCCAGAAAGCGATTTCGGGGAGGGCAAAATATAATTGGGGGGGGGGGGGGTAAAATGCCCAAAATGAGGTTATTTTGCCCTTTCAGGCCAAATTAATTTCTTTGTTTTGGAATTTCGGGCGAGGCATAGGCAATTTCCCCCTTGCCCACTCCCTGAATAGGGCTATGTGCTCAACATACACTCGCCTACTGGACTTAATGGAATCAATTATCTAGCCTTTATAGTTAGAGATATTTAATGCAACAATGCAAGAGTTGTATCTATTGTATCTGTACTATTTAATCATTGTAGACACAAACTTGGTTAAAGGTAACCAAGTTTGTATCTATCTTACTTATAATTCATAATTATTGTTCACCTAAAACGAATTTCATCTATCTTACATAATTATTTTGTTATTGCATCCATGCATCATGAATTGACCAGTGTCTAGGCATGTCATTGTATTATGCACGTGTGTTGGGAACAATAGAATTTTATGTGTAATCGTAACCTTAGCGTTTACACGATGTATGTGTGTATGTTGTATGTACGTACATTTAGTGATATTGAGTAGAAAGTTTACTACATTTGTTGTTAGTGGTTAAAAATATATCTGAAAATACTTACATGTTCCAACCACACGTTCGTCGTTAATATTTGATCCTTGAGGTTCTGTAAAAAAACGTAAAAAAGTTCATCAGTAAACCAACAAGAGTTTTTGTACGGATCTCTTACTGCATACAACTTGTACATAGGATCAAACACAAAATTGTACTTGAAGCGACTGCGAACGAATCTCTTCGCATTCGCATCAGACGTAAAAACACACCAAACCGAAAGAAAATAAAATCGTTTGATTTACAAGGCAGGGTTACACAAGTTGAGTGTTAGATAAGTGTTGTAGGTACTACACGTACAAAACAAACACTAACTCACTGTGTTACATCACCAGGCAGGTAGCCTGTAGTTTGTGTTGTGTAGATATATTTTTATTTTGACATAGATATATAAATTGTATGTGTATTGATGTGTTACGTGAAGGTTTGATGTGACGGGGTCTGTGTGTTGTGTAAGGAGATGATTTTTTGTGATAGGTTTTGTTGCGGATGGATTGGAGAAAGCCAATTATTTTACTGGAGAAAAGAAAGAAACGAAATCGACCACCTTGACTTCAAAGACTACAAACGTACACAACATACGCAACTGGCACCGGAAATCTTTTAAGTCGCTTCGCAACGCGTGTTCAAGTTCTGCACATCCGTTTCACTTCTATTTCACTTAGGTATACGCTTTTCGGGAACAGTTTTCCAGCATAGTTGATGTCTCACAATCACTACTGGTAATATATAGCAGTATCGAAGTGCACGACATTAAATCTAAAGTCCTGCCAAACAGTTTTTCTGCTCTAGCTTACTCATGACATGACGATAAATTAATGAAATGTGTTCTGCTGCAATATACCTATTTTATATCTCTTGTTCTTGGCCCATACGGTTATTGATCCAACTTTTATTTTCTCCTCTATTCACCCCATTAATTTGTCAAAACTTGGTTTTCAAGCATATTGACAAATACGGCCATTGTCTTCAACTATTTAACCGGGTTATTAGTTTATAATATTCAAACACTTTGTCATCACCGCACCGGTTATGTCTGCCCTTTTTATCAATATTCTGTACGTACTATTTTGTCGCATTATTATTATAATTTCTAGTGTAATTCATGTCGGTTACATGATTTTAGAGCATGACTCAAATAAAGAAAATGCGTAGGTAGTAGGTATTTGATAGGTTGATAGCTCAGAAAATAGACCATTAAAAAATCTCTATATTACAGGATTCGTATGTAGGGATGTGCTTAATTAACTTAAATATGCATATTCCGCGATTCGTAATAACGTAAAATTGATAAGTTGACAGAACAGAGAGAATGATGATTAGTACATAGGTATATGAGATATAAATAATATACTTCTACCTCTAACTTTATTGTCAGTATCGTAAATCGTAATTTACTAAATCAGTCCTTTTCAATTGAAAATACACAACACAGCGAAATACAGATAGCTTTGCTGTGTCTCGTTATCTAACAAACGGTTCATTGTACATTAATAAAATTAAGAGCCAGTAAATCCATTTATTGGAGACAACAGCCGTATATGTAGTTTGCAATTCTGTGATATCTGCAATTTCTCTTACTGTCGTAATCCATACGAACACAAGGGAAGGGAACAATGGGGAATGTTGAGGAGAATTGAGAACATACCAACAGTAACAGCGACGGGAAATAAATGTTAACTTGAATCTGCACTTTGAGAAAACGATGTTGAAGTATTAAGGGCAGTAAACTATCACTAAGAAGAAAGTAAAATGACTCAGCAATAAACTCGACTGGATGAAAATCTTAGTCTGCAAAAGTATTTTCTTAAGACAGTTCAAATATTGCCAGTTGGAGTTAGTCCACTAAAGAAAGTTATGAGGGAAACGAAGAAGTGAAAGCTTTGAAATGAGTATAACGCATGTGATTGGAATTACTGTTGTGATGTGACCATACAAAATAATGCTATTGCTATTGACTCAGAAATGGAATTGACAAGTATTTTATGAACACATTGTTGTCGAGTATGCACTACACGCCAGAAAAGAAGCAATCGCAGAAATTTTTAAATGTGCCCATAATATATCCAATGTATCGGATATACACATACAGAATACAATGATACATCACATATGAATTTTTCATCTGTCTAAGTACACCGTATACCTAGCTATTGCTATACTTTATGTCATGGACATGTAAAAGGCTAAAGTTTCTTGTGGGTAATACAAAATACAACTACAGCACTGAAGTTTGTCTCAAAAAATGTTTTATGACGAAATAAATAATGTTAACGGAAAAGCTTTGAGTATAATGCCAAAGAATTTTATGGGCATCTTTCCCTTTTTTCTTTGGAGAGACTTTCACTTATAGTATTTGTGTACGATACCGAGATGTGTGAGAGTTGTATTTGTACTTCTTCTCAATGTACATTATTTTATGTATTGTGCTGTTTGTGTCGTATGAATCTTGTCAGTATAAACATATTCCAAGAAAAATAATATTGACAAAATGAATAAATAGAATGTTCGAGTATCATACTCAATAAAAATACTCAAATCATGTGTACAAACATGTATTCAACATGAAAAACATATAAAAACATTGTATGTGATTCAGCATAATCCTAAAGTAAACAAGAATATTTATTCCTCTATGACAGTTCCATAATTATTTGTACAGGGTGTCCAGTAAGTTTCTCAAAATTCTTCTTTAGGCAACTCATCGTCAGCAACTCAGGAGAATTCTCCCATCTACATTCAATGGAATTTCCTGTAGACTTTTATCCCTTCTATGCAAGAGCGTACATAGATAAACATGTGTACATGACCTACATATAAATACCATACCTAGTCCTAATACCTACCTTGTACAACTCGAAGAATCTCGAATAGCTCAAACTTTTTATTTTTGAATCTTTCAAATGTTAAAAGATTGGTAAAATGTTTTGGTAATTGACATTAATCTAATTGTCTTATTGTTTTTCTTGCCAAACGTTTGTGTTTTATCATTTTGTTCCAAACAAAAATCTTACTACATGTATTTCATATGCCACATGAAATAGGCATACTAAAGAGAAAAATTACATGGACCTGATACACCTATTTAACTTAATTAATATTGAATATTATATGATCTAAATTATTATTAAAGTGGAAACAAAATTGTCAAATAGAGGGTGAAAATAATAGTTAGCAAAAGAATTCGAATTGTAAACTAAATCTATCGATGTAGAAAAAAACAGTTTAAAAATCAAGAATGCTGTTTATAAACCAGCACACATAATTTCGAATGATGTGACTAAATATTTACATAAAAAATCTCCATAATGACTACTATGTGTTAAGCAATAATATCATATTGAACACGTTTATTATTACACGTATATACCAGATTTTATTCGCTGTAGAAACTTACTGGAGACACGGTAAGATAAAATATTTGTTGGGTGGGTGTTGTTCATTCATGCATTGACTGAATAAATAAAATAATACCATCACGAATGACTAGATACAGTATTTATTATAATATGCACATAAAGGACTTACCTATGCTATAGAAAGGAAAGGTGCATTATGGTATTTCATGTTCGCCTTAAATTACCTTGTTTGCACAAAATGAACAGAAAAAACGTACGTAATATGCGAATACAAATGGCTTCAGTTTGGTTGAGAAAGAACTGACTAAAAGATTCTTCAAAGAAATCTCCACACAATATACCTATCTCGAGAATATTTTTCTACACACAGAAAAGAAAGTCTTTCCGCATGTTGTAATATTATTACAAACATACATAGCCATTATGGAGAAATCTAGCTTTGTGGAAGAATTTCATGTTTTTCTCCCTTCATTCTTTCTTTATCATCTTTCATTCGAAATCATAATGGTGCTAGCTACAAAACAACTGTCAGACTCCTACCCCTTTTTCCTTTGAGACAAAACGAAATCATTTGCCTTATACAGATGTTTACATTTATTGCACCACCAAGCTGAGTTTTTCTAGTGAAATGTATACCTACTATACAGTAGTGTCTTGGCTTGGCACAAAAGAAGCAGAGTAAGTTGGAAAATTGTATTGAATAGGAAACACAACTATGCACATGAGAAGAATAAAGGAACATGTGAATATTTTTGAGACTTTGACTTTCTTCAGTTGAAAGCATTATTCCATTACATCATGTAATCCTGAGTCCTGTCTCTAAGAGCTCTTTTGCAGTTTTCGGAGTTAGATGGAAAAGGAAATAGAGTATTAGCAATACAAAGACTCTGACCGACTATTGGATCATAATACCTCGATGATATGTGGGTTCAGCCTCACATACACATTACTAGTGCAGCAACTGTATTTTATTTTTCAAGCTCGTGTATGTTCATATTTTATTTTAATGGTTATATACTTTTGATTAAGCTGTCAAAATCCTTCCCTTGAGGATCTTGAGAGACTAAAGCATGTCAAATTCAAACCGATAATTAATTCTTAGAAAATGGGTTTCTGCTATTTGCAGCAGTCAAGGAGAAACTAAAGACAATTTCCTAAGAACAGAAACTCGCCAACTTTTTTGCAAGTGCTTTTGTTCAGAATAACGTGATAAAATATGCATAAAGAAGCTCTTTGCATCTGCCAATCTTAGCTAGTGAGCCATGCAACGTGCTTTTAGCTTCTCAACATAGATTTTAGACTTAGTCTCTCATGATGACATGAGTCTATGTTACCACCACAATTACATACGCCGTCGTGTACATAATATACGTACTAGGTATTTTTCGGTCACATTTCGGTACTTCACAAATACAAAGCATTATATTTACATGACGTCTGCTCCCCATAGAAATTATCAGCTACCTAAGTAATGAATAGTTTGTCGCAAAATTTTGTTCCAATAGAAGCACAAAGTTCTTTTAGCCAATACCTCTAAAATATTACTTAGGTACCTAGTATAAACAATACGTACAACTTACACACTTTATTATATTCATGTTTGGAGCAAAAAGAAGATAATCATCTACAACAATAATTTGCATAGAGAAAAAATATTTATAAACTCTAAATTATAGTAGACGGGCAAGCACACATAATTTATTAGCTATTTTATTTATCACGATTATATTGAGATTGATACATATACTAAACCTACCTAACAAAAGTATAATAGTATGGTATGTGGATGTAAATACTATAACCTTTGTGTATAGCATGTAATGTACTATTCAGAACATAAATGAAATAACTTTTGTGCAATTGTTTTTCAAAGTAAAGCTCTCTTATTGGTACCTACATTGGTATATGCTCAAGCTAGAAACCACAAGGAAAGCGAGCGTTCGGTGACCCGACGACCGACTGTTTCGTACAGACAGAGTAGAGACCACCAGAAGTGTAAGGAGATAAATGAAAGCAGTAAATTAGAAAGCAAAGGTGAGGTTTACACAGTAACATGATCCCTATATAAAAGCACGCTCTATTCATAGGTCCGGGTACTCTACTCCTTCAGTCTACACAGTCAAACTTGGACTTGAGCAGAATACCAAACCAATTCAAAGGATTCACAGTCGAGTTGAAAACCATCCAAATATTCCGTTTGGATTCGGTTTTGGAATTGCTAATGAAAAGCTTTAAAAGTTCAACCATTCGTTGTATTGTGAAATAGTTGAAGAGGAAACTTGAATGTTTCTAGGGAAAACATACTCGCTCCACTACTTTACTTGTTAGGTACGTCCTCCTCTAAAAACTGGTTTGAGTTATACGAAATAGGAACACTTGACGCTAGTACTTATGCACATATTATCACATTACATATACAAACATACACACAACTACTAGGAAACATTTTGTGCAGAAATGATTATTCCAAACAGACAAGACACAAGACATGCGAATACAATCCGAGTACCATTCTCAAATTCGAGGAGGCTTCATCCAACTTCAAATAACTAAGTTTTAGTTACGACACACAATAAAATGCAATGTATCGTAATACTATATACTTACTAAGAATAGAATCGAGGACAGAAATACCAGTATATCATTAAAGTTAAAAAAAACTGATATAAACTGTGGAATACTAGAAACAACATTGAGTTACTCTTCATATAACCTTATATCAAAACGTCAAATAGTAACTGTTTCAATGAATACAACAATACAATAAGTGTAGAAAATATATAGGTTGAAGAGCCATCTCAGAGTCTTAGAATTCCAGGAACCAAAACAAACCGAAAAAAATAAGCAATTTAGAAAAAAGCAAACTCTAACCGACCATTTGAAAAAATTTCAAGCCCCAATCGGCAATTTAGAAAAATTTTGAAAGCCGAACCAGCGATTTAGAAAAATTTTGAAAACTGAATTAGGAAATTTTTCAAAACCGAAAAGGCAAAAGTATAAGTAGTAAAACCTGTACTATATTATATTGGCTTGACGCTGAAAATGGCATTAAGGATTGATTTTGCTAGATTTCCATGAATAAGAGTCGTTCGCATATTAGTTGTGTATGGTGTATTCACATGATTGACCTGATTACAACAGTCAAAATGAAAAATATGACCCGGAAAGTATAAAACCGTACCCGAATCGGGTCGAAAAGCAAATTAAGAATCGAATCAGACCGAACTTGATACCGATTCCGGTTAACCACTGACAGCTCTAGTAGGTAGGTGAATGAATTCCAGCTTATTTGTACAATATGAGCAACAACATGCTGGACTTGCGTTATTTCCTACTCGTTTCCTAGTAGCTTCCCTACCCGACTCACAGCTAGGCAAGATTGCTTTCTACGCCTCTGTAAACTCTGATTTAATTAAAGTTTAGTCTGGAAACCATTTTCTATGTAGGATTTCTCATTTGCAAACCATCCATTGAGGGACGAGGTAGCTGCATAAATACATGTAGGTACAAGCCTTCCACATCACTGCACCACTCAAATACACGTGTGTGATACAAAAGTACCTATGTAGCCTTTATACAAAACAGAATTGGTAGCAGTTACATTTAGGCAATATTACAGCATTTTAAACATTATTATTCCATGCACAGTGGTGGCACTAGACTTATTGGTTTTCCGTATGTTAACTGTGGGTCTCACCCTTTTGTCAACTTATACAGAGAGTCAGAGAACGAATAAAAGAACAGATAAGAATAAAAGTCATAGATGTGTGGTGCTGATGATGTGATATGGATGTATAACGATGATGGTATGTGAATAAATGGGTCGATATCCTTTTTAATGTGTGTACATTCATCAACTAACATAAAAGCAATGTTAATGAATGCTATCCTATTGCATTCTACACGTACTCCAGACATAAATATTGCAAGTCATAATTATTATTTACGTGACATGCTATAATCTGCATTGTGTTTTATGCATGTGAAAGGTTTTGCGCTGTATAACCTCAAATTTTACCACCAATGCTGTGTAAGTTGATTTCGAATTATTCGTATATATACTAAAACACCGAAATCATTAAACAGGATTTTGCACCCTGGTTGGATTTGTGACCACATTGTGTATGCAACTCAGCTGTGGAACAATATAGAGAGATAAATATGAAACCATACATTAGTTTTAACACAGTTATGTACACTTTCCACGGTTCACAGAGTTCACATTCGTGATTTGTACATCATACAGTAGTGCTGCTCCTAGACAGAGACACACACATTACTACGTTGTAAAAAGATGCCAGAGATATGGAAGAGAGAAAGTGTAAATACAGCGAGTGGGCTCCATATATGGTTCTGTGCTTGGGCTGTGCAGGAGGATTCCCAAAAATATTTTTGTTCGTAAACCGCAGCAGCCCTACAAGAGATAACCAGTTAACTCGGGATTGGATTGGACTACACAATCCTATATGATTATACACTAATACAAGTGTGGGTTGTGTAAATGGGGAGATTATATACTAAGGTATAGCACAGAGAATATTTGTAGCACGTATATTATTGTACAGTTTGACAGTCTTGTAATTCTTCTATTCGCTCACCCACACTCACATCACAACCATCACTACAGATACATACATAGAGACACAACATACACACAACACATAGAAGAACCATCGTAATTCACTTCACGATAGAACAACGACGCATGTGGAATATCCGTTTAAGTCAAGTGCTGCGTATGTTGGCTGATGTTTGAGGGAGGAAACAACCTCTGGACCACATAAAACTACTACAAGTCAACTACAGACCTACGATAGAAAACTCTAAATTCGCCGTGTAAAATATCTGTACAATATGGTACACAGAATTGTATGGTTCTTTGGTTCTTGGACTTTGGCACTTGAGTTTTCTTAAATCCTCAACACGTGTCATGGGATTTAAGTTGCACATTTTTCTGTTTTCGTGTACTAGGAATTGCACACTACTACAGACTACGAATGTGAGAAGCTAATGCAGAAAAACAATTCAATTCTTATTACAATTAAATTCCTTATGCCCCATAAAATGGAGTGGGCATTCAGAGGAGTGTAGGAATTTTATTTGAAATATGCGTCCTACGTGTTCTTTCATGTAGATTGTACGTATACCATAAAAGGTGTAATTTAGAGGAAATAAATTATTGAAAACCAAAGGTTTATTTGATAATAAAATGCTCATTTGATACACTAGGCTAAAAGTTTCGGTTTAAAATGAAATTTCCCAAACACAGAGAAGGAGTTTGAGCATGCAGAGCTACTATGTCAAGAGAAATGAAAGATGAAAGTGTTGCTATGATGAGAATACAAATGAGACGGAATGGTAAGGATAATATCCAACAGACTCCTTCCATTCAATGGCTTTCCAGCTCTATGGAAATTAAAAGTTAGGACTCCACTCTACCACTTGCATTATTACTACAAACTACACATACAACGACCTACACCTTATAGACCCTACTATTTAGTAGTAATACCAACACCTCTACAAATATACATAGACACTACTATAGAATAGTATTGGAAAAAGACTCTCACAGTATACTTAAAAGCATTGTGAATGAATCTGCTCTGCATGGAGAAAGGAGCAGGAATAGAAAATTCTTAACGATATGCTCCGCTCACCCGCGCATACCACTCGTCCTTGTCTCACATCACACAGTTGTAATATCACACTAGAATTTACTCTTCAGACAGACTCGACGGGAGAAAAATCAAGTTGGTTTGCCTGGGATGTCTGCTTTTGTGTGAGAAAAGCAACGGCGGCTACGACACAGGAGAGCCAATGCATTGCATGCAATGTGAAAGCACAATGTGTGTGGCATGCTTTGTATAGGGATACGGATGCATACGCGAGTCGTGCAGCGACTGAGAATGGCTCTTTACAATTATTGCTCAAGTGGTTATTAGCTCACCTTAAGGCTTTATTGTCTGAATACACGTTAGTTAGTTCCCACATTTCTGCATTTGCACTGGTTTGCCTAATGTTTAATGGGGGAGAAGAGAGCAGTTGCTCTCACTCCCTATTTTCCCTTATATAACTTATTTGTAGTATAACAGAGGAACACACTTTAACAAGTCTTCGTGCCATACACTTCTATACTTCCATACTCTGACACACATATATTTCTGTTATTATACCATTATCGTCCAATACACACCATTCTATAATTGAATACAGTATCTTATACTTTCTCTGATCGGGAGAAACCGCTCTAGAACAAACAAAATAGTGACAAGTGAGAGAAAACCCGTCGTCGTCCTCGTAAGATAATTAGCAGTTACACTCACTCCAAACAGAGCACATAATATAATACGTATTAAGAATACCGAGATTATAACAGATATACAGATATTCGTGTTATATTCAAGTATTTAAGCAGCGTTATATTAAAGTCCATTCCATTTGTATTGCCAATGCTACTTGGAGAAAAGCAAGTAGAATGTTACAATGAGTGCCTACTTATATACAGGGTGTTGATTAAGTGGCAATAAGTTTTCTAAAATCTATATATCTCGTGAACCAGAGTGAATTATGAGTTACGATAAATATCAATCGAAAGACGATGTTTCAAAAATAATTTTTGTATATGGGTTGTCTAACTCTGGTAATGTATAGATTTTTCTTGGGCAATTATTTTACACACATTACATTTCCACAGTTAGGCAACTCATAATTAAAATAACCGTTGAAGTCTCCTCGTTCGATTGATTTTCATCGTAACTCTTAATTCGGTAAGGTGCATGAATATTGACTTTCATTTTAACATGGTGGAGGACCATTTTTTATGAAACCTTGTTCCGGCTCTATTACATCACTGAAGTTAGACAACCCATGTACGAAAATTATTGTTGGAACATTGTCTTTCGATTGATATTTATCGCTGTGGTTCACGAGATATAGATTTTAGAAAACTTATTGTCACTTAATCAACACCCTGTACGTAGGGAGAGGTACGTAATGATGAGTGGAGTACAAATGGAATACTAATAACACGAGATTGAAGCTGAAATGGAAAATGTACTAGTTAATACATGCAGCAGCTAATCATAATTATTATATTATAGTGAATTAAATAGGAATTCTGCGCATTTCTATATAGAGGATTACTTTCTCTGCCACATTAACTACTGTATACTACAATACTACTCATGCAGCTAGTCAGAGTCAAAAGTTTTCTGGTGGGGATTTTACAGGCATTTTATAATACACGCGGCATAAGGCACAGAGAGAACACTCTGGAATGGTGCGAACTGTCTTTGAGGATTGAGTCTGTATGTTCGGAACTGTGGGTGGCGGATGGATGATGAGATAAAACAACACACTTTAGGGAGTAACACAAAATATGAGTATGCTGTTCTGAAGTGTCGAGTGTAGCGGCAATGTATGTAAAATACAATATCCTCACATGCATTATATACTACTAATACTACAAATGTAAAACTATTATTTGTATTTTATTTTACAAAAGAGCTATGACCACTAAACAAACGTACACAAATAGATATTGTAAATGGTTTCGTTTTATGTGTTTGATGTTAGAATCTGAATGGAATAGCTTTCGGTAAAAGTCGCACAGTTAAATTCGGTGGGTGAAGTTGGGGACTCTAAACGAGGTCATAGAACTTGGATGTAGACAATCAAAGGTTTGTAAATGGGTTCACATATTATACCAATATAAAGTGCAAACATACACACATATCTGTATACGCACACGTACGTATAGAGGATCCATAACTTACACTGCATTGCCTTATTATTGCTACCTATAAAGCCAAGAGTAATGTTAGTATAGTGTAGGGACATACATAGTATAGGGAGTTTAAAAACATCCTAAAGGTATGTAATGGGAGAAAGAGCAATGAATGAAAAAGAAGAAATGAATATAATATATTTTGGTTGACTACTTTTGCCGGGTACACTTCTACAATATATTCACAATATATACGGGAACAAATGGATGCTAGTGCTACCAGTGTCGAATTGAGCGAGCATGGAATATTTTATCGTTCTTGTATTAGCTGTATCATAGTAAGAGCACATTGCATACATAGAGTACAGATATGTGTGTATGAAAGTACATAGGTATGCATTTATCGAGCTATAGTTTATAAGTGGAGAAAGTATGTTTTGGAGTTAGAATGTGAATTCCTTTTCTTTGCTGTGTAACTTGGTTTCTATTACTAGGTATATTATGAGTGTGAGGAACACTCGGGGTAGGAGTATAGGATGTATGTATAGGATACGTATAGACTGTGTTTTGTGTATAGGATATGTGTGAAATGATTCGAGCCGAGAGCAGAAGGAAGAGAAGCGGATTTTTTATAAAGACAGCGAGAGCGAGAGACTGAGTGAGAGAGCAAGGAATTTTGTACTGCTGATGGCTGGCCAAAGGAGCAATCTACTTGAGGGACCCTTCAGCTTTTCTCACAAGAGTCGGAGCACAAGATGAAGAAAGAAAAGAAAATTTAGGTTAGGGTTAGACGAAGCAGAGAAATGCCGAGAACGCGTTATGTTACGTTATTTCACGTTAGTTCTATACGATACGAAACGAGCTCAATGTAGCGAAACATTTTTTCTTCATGGCTAGAATAATGTGAGTGGGGGAAGAGGGGGAGAATGGAGTACAAGTCCAATATCCTATGTTCTCTGCCATAGTTATCTCTGTCGCCAAATAAAGTCTGAATCACAGAATATTATCCGTCACCAGTCACCAAGTTCAGACACCGTGAACGAAACAGATTTTTTCATAAAATACTTTTACGCTTCTCCAATCTCTTTATCTCCTAAGTGTGTGTACTAAATATTGAGGTCAAAACACATTAGCCCTGTGTCATAAAGTGTAGACAGACCAATATCACATCATATCCAATTCACATTTGAGCCATTGTCCATATCTCTTGTGAAATTACATGTATTGAAATAAAACACAAGTAAGTATTTTTGTCGAGGTCAGCTTAAAGTTCTCATTCTAATAAATAGTAGCCTGCAGCTTACTGCAGTAGAGTGAGAGTCACATCATATTTTCCAAGGGTTTGCCCTCTCGTCCATTTTTCTACAGATACACATAAGTGTGGCATAGATGAGCCATTAGCACAGCCACTAAAATGCTCTCTGGAGAAACATGAAAAGGAAAAGCTGAGGGAGAATAATCTGTTCAAATGTTCAACTCTAATGGCAGAGGAGACAGATTTACACGGGTAACAGCTTGAGCTGCACAACTTTCCCTATAATTAATTATAATTACAGTCATTTGTAATTTCTAAGATAAATTGACATGAAGAACAGACCTTTTTACACCACTCGGCACTCCTTATGCTCACATGGCTTACATTATACTTATACAACACACTGTAACTTACTGCCCTATAGCTTTGTCCACATATAATTATATTATAAACCCTTAATGGATGTTATAATAACAGAAGTACTTAAAACTTGGAAAGGACACACACGCTGACACAGATGGGCCCTATTTGATTTGAATCACTCGTAATTAATGCTTTATAATGATTTTTCTAAAAAAATAAAAGAGGGTTTGGCACCAAATGCGCAATGTAAGAGTGTGGCATAGCAATAGGCATTTTGTCGCAAAATGGAGACACTTTCACCGGAATAGAGAAAGCAAAGAAAGAAATCTTCTACTACCATTGCACAATGCACACAAACCCTTTATTTTATTTTATATACTATTTACCTATTAGGCTACTGTACAAAAATCTGCTCAAATCCCACATTCCCTATTATCCCTATTCCCGACACTATTGAGTGCAGAGTTATACGTAGTTATGGTCCAAATAAGGGTATTGTGTATACAATCACAGGACAAAATTACACACATATGTAAAATGAAAAAATACCAAGAGATAATTTTAACGATGAAGAAATGTAAATCATTTATTAATTAACGGTCACTGCCATACATACACAATATGATTTAGCCATAATAAATATTGATTTGTTAACAAAATGAAAATAATGCTGAAAAATAATTCTCGATTTAAAGTTGTAATAGAATGTGTTGGATTCAAAGTGAATTTGACCTGTAATAATTCCAAAATTATTGTAATATTTTTAAGAATTAGCCGATTGAAATCAAAGCTCATTGATATATGTTGTAATGTAAAACTTTATTAAATTGCAAAGCTATAGCAGGTACAGTACTGATAAAATGTACATTATTTAAGATTATGTATGTCTAAAATATAATGGTTCCATCAAGATTGACAACGAGACAAGAATTGAAATTGGAAATAACATTAGCTATATGCAAAAGCCAAAGCTATATTTTTAATATTTATTAACAAATAATTAGTAATTGTTAACTGTAGGTCCGTAATTGTATGCTAGTTCCGGTTTAGATGTTTCATTGTGGTGTGTTTGTATGCATTGTAGGGTTTCTAGTATTGATGACATTAAGAAACTCAGTAACAGATTTGCTTTGCCCATTTATTTTGTCTCCACAATTTTCGATTCCCGGAACCCTC
Source organism: Pogonognathellus longicornis (assembly GCA_034694085.1). Lineage (NCBI taxonomy): Eukaryota > Metazoa > Arthropoda > Collembola > Entomobryomorpha > Tomoceridae > Pogonognathellus > Pogonognathellus longicornis. Next base: position 20,677 of record JAQFYB010001053.1, read on the forward strand.
TGGTTCTAAACAAAGACTTGTAATTTCTTGTAATGAGAAAAAGTGATTCAAATTACTGATCCTGCTGAGAATCATTACATTTGACGACCGAAGATTTGAACCGGTAACAACCATTGTCTGGCAGCACAAAAGCGTCTCCTTTGTTTCAAATAACTCTTCAGTGTCTTTCCAAATTTGTACAATGAGATTCGTACAAGCCAGCAATTGTGAACGTTACATTTAACAACTTTTAGCAGTAGGTGACACAATGTGATGTTGTATATATCCAAATAAACGTGTTCCGCCTTTGTATACATACATTATTGAGAAACATCTTTTCTTGTAAATTATTTACGTGCTTTAGACAGACGTGTACATTATGAATATACCACCACCACTCCCTGTGGTTGTTGACATAGAGAAGGAAAAAACATTTTTCGCCGTTTACGAAATAATGTAACTACTGTTCACATAAATATAAATAACTTTTTACATCAAGCCTGACGACATTTTTGTTACAGACTCGCATACTCCGAGATGCAGTTAGCAGTTAAGCATTTTCATTCTCGAGTCTAATGGCTGTAGACAAAAATGCTAATACTTTCTACATTCTCTTACATCATTGAGAATATTTTGCATAAAACTCAATTCTTTGCTAATTGTGTATGATATTATCGTAGGTTCTATATACTTTGATATCATTGTTACGAATTAAAAATTACGAAGCAGGACCTTTGCTGGATAAACAAACAAAGCCCCATACAACACAGTCATATACATACACCAGCATTTCCCAAGGTACACAGTAATAACGATGCCATTAAACAAATGGGTATATTTATTACACTCTCTTACGTCTACAGAGAGTCAAGTGGAAATCTACTTTCTTTTTTATGGCTCTTTGCTCCGAATTTTCCACGAGTATCATTCGGGTTTCAATGGCAATAAGAAACAAATGACAATGACGACGAGGAATGAGACTGAGATCTATTTACGTCACCATTATCCATTTTACAAAGATATTGCAAACACACAACACAAACTCTCTATACTACTAATGTGTAACACAATCCACATTGAACAATATTTACACCATCATTATCAAGGAATCGAAAAAACACACAGCTTTTATTTTTCACTTAATACAAATGCCTAACTATATTGTGCTGCATATTTACGCGTTGTGAATGCTTCATACATGTATAAAAGCACATCTGCGTAAGTGAAAACATACATTTTGTTTACACGATCATTTATATTTGTGTAAAACCTATTTAAATACCATGCATGCCTACTCCATGCTTTTCCTACACATAACTTTTGCTAAAACTTTCCCTATATCACCCACTTATGCTATACTTTCTATGCAAATCTAAGTAAAAGTATAACCAGACTGCTCATTTTGATACAGTACAAGTAGCTCTCAGTTAGTGCTTACATATAGCAGTTAGTTATAATATTACATACATATATTAGGCACTCATTGTACAAAGTATATACGTGCGGGTTAGGCTACGGCGAGCCACGTTGCAGTAGATTCCCTTTAAAATTCAGATGTGGTTTCAGTTTGTGAGACATAAAGCCCTTTGAATAAAACCTTGTGTCTTGGCACACACAGCACACTCACAGACCTTTTTAAAGTCCCTTCGCTCGTTTGTTCCCCGTGCGTTGAAACAGAATGGGGTTTCACTACTACATACCTACATAGTACTTTAAAGTGAGTATGTATGCAAAGTATACTCTCAACTGGCGGCTGGTATTGTTCGGGGCGTGGTGGTGGTGAGCAAGTCTGTGGAATATTCTTTATACCCGTATTATATACTGAGATGGTACATAGAGTACATAGATGCAGTACGCGAGTTGCAGGATAGGATGATACATACATAGCATTATTATGTAGCTCTCTGAATTTTATAGTACCTCGGGGCAGCTCGTCGGCACAATAATTCATTATATCACCAAAGTTCCTTTCCTCTGTGTCTGTATATAATGTAGTAGTAAGTAACTCTGGTTTGATTCGGGTTGGTCAATAGCCTTGCACCAGTTGGGTAGTGCATACTTACATACACACGGTCTACCAAGACTATAATATTATTTGCTTTTGGCACTTTGTGTAACTATACTACATGTACAATGTACATGGCGTGTTCAGTAACGAATGGTTGTAGTGAGTTGTATTTTGTAGTAGGATGCACTGGGAAGATGTCTTTATGTTGTCCGTCCTATTTACATGTAATTTAAAAACGCATTTTCAATTTCCTTTTCTTCATGCGCGCGGAAAATGGCGAAATACATAATACTCGTAAGTGATATGAGTATGATGGGTAGATTTACACTGTATTTCACAAGGAAATATGTTTATAATGTACACAGTGTTATATGTACCTATAGCTGTTTAGAAGATACTGCATGCGCGAATGCAATGCAAACCATGAAGTACTACATGCAGTACACAGCACAACAACATTCTTTTCCAGATGATGCATACACGCGTGGAAGAGCAGGTATTGCATTATAAAACATACCGGAAAAGAATTTCATTTTTAAGTTGCTCTTCCCACCAGGCTCTCCACTTTTCTCTCTGTTCTCTCCAGAGGGATCGAGTTAAGGATTTGGCAGGCGGAATTCCGGATATATGTACTATAGTATGTATTACTAAGTATGTGAATATACTACAGCCAGTTGACTATTTGCGTACAGACATACATTCTACTTTTATTATGCTGGTGCATCATTTCCTGACTTGCATTCTTTTAAAGCATTGTACATAGACACTCCCTTTCACTCACATTATACACAGACACAGTGGAGTAATTCTTTATACACTTAACGTTTTGTTAGCAAGTTTCTTTTAAGGTAGGCATACATTTCTTTTTCTTGTATAATAGTATGAAAGTAAGTGAAAGTTGTTTCACTGTACAGGCTACGCTTATTGTTAGTAGACATGTAATACTCGTGAGTGTATATGGATTTGAGGATATTTATCGTTAAAAACAAGTAAGGCAGGTAAATTTTGATAGTATCTACCCGCATCTTCGCGTAGGTATGCTATTGAGCATGAAAGGCTTAAAGAGACATTGAAGGTACACACATTCAGATAGATAGATGGATAGAAGCCGAACATACGGATAAAGGAGGAGAAACGGTTATGTCTACGCTTATTTTACGTCCATGGCTTTATTATACGCACACATGGGTATTTTTAGGTATTTTCATCTCAAGTCTGATGGGTAACTACAAGGTTTTCCATTGGTTTTGTGCTAGGATTGTCTCTATGTCTAAGTTGAGCTAAACGTGTATAAAGTGCTAGAAAAATTGTCCCATGGTTGCAATCCGGGAGGAAATTTATGTACCACTCCCTCGCTGCGAATAATCTTCTTTGGACAGTTTTTATACGTGAATGAACTTTATCCTTTGAAAATTCCAGAGCATGTTCAAGTTTGTATCCCGTACTCATATAGTACAGGAGATGGTGCTTGGCAATAGACCAGATGTAGTAACTACTACATGCATTCTATAGTGCAACCAACTGATCTCCACCAAACTACGTCTACGATAATGCATCTAGTAAAAGCATTGGGAAATAGCAGACGAACCTTTGTGGCTATAGCTTAATGTATGTTACATAGGTTCTCGAATTTTGTTTTGCAATAAAAGCAGAAAAGTTAGAATCTTTCGTGGAAATCTTTCTACACAATCAGATCCATCACGGATTTTCAACTTTGCATAATAAAATTTGTGTAAATCCCATGAAAAACGGATGAAATGCAAGTTAACCCTTATTCCACTTTTTTATTAAATGCTTCCACTGTACTAAATTAAACGAACGTAACAATAAGTTGAACTGCGCATTGTGTTTTCTCAGTCAAGTTCTCGAGTATATGATGTGGAGACTGCTATTAACACTTTGAGCATTTGTCGGGAATGCATGGATTTTGGTGACTGGTAAAACTCACATAAATAGAATGCTCCTACTGTGATCAAAGTAATGGTGCTAATAAACTTAACAGAGCAATAAAAAGTGCATAAACTAAGTTGAAATATTAAGTGAGTGTACGTATATTACACAATGCAATAGTAAATGGTGCAACTTCCATCAAGTCATTTCATTGGTGGTCACTCCCACTCCCCCGAATGTGAAATGTGTTCATATTTTCGTGCGTCTTTTCTTTTCAAATTGCCATTGTTAATTTATCCTCAAATAATTTGGCAAATGGGTTAAGTAAAATCGTAAATTTTATGGTGGCTAATGCTTTTATCACCTCGAGTTTCGCTACATTATTATTCTCTACTGCCAAAGACATACAATTGTCTCCCCCATGCTCTCATTTTAGCTTTCTTTGGCTCGCTCTTATGCCAATATGATAGTAATGATGTGCACACATTATATAGTAATATTGTCTACACAATATACTTTAATAATACATTTAATAGTCTCAGTGCTGACATGTAGTATTCTCTTTGCAATTCTATCTTTTATTAATCAATGCGCACGATAGCTTGAAGGAGAGAAAGTGGATAACAAGTTAATAGTAAGAACAAAAAGAAGATCTTCCAGAAAGTTGCTAAGAGCCATTGAACAAAGTTTAGAGGTTGTTACCATGTCACGACCAACTCATACACTTCATACACGTTATTCTTACAAGAAAAACTACTACTGTATTTCTAATAATGTCTCTGAGAATTCATTTATGTGCATATCTAGAGATTAGAAAAATATGTACATGTGAATGTATTGTTAAAGTGTAAATTTGTATGCATAATACAGGTTAAAGGTTAAATTTCTTTAGGTAGGTATACAATTTATTTTTTAATACTGTCAGCTTTCACTTTAGAAAATTTTCAGCTGTGAGTTAATTTCGTGTGAATAACCTTTGTTGCTTAACATTGTATTTTACATAGCATTTAATTAATTTAGAAATATATAAGGAGTGCATGACTCTCTTATACAGACGGATGTTCGCGGAACTATTAATAACCACAACGCAGTGCAGGTAAGTGGAAAATAACAAATTAATTTAACGGAAGAATTCCATTAAAGTGAAAGTTGGTGGCTTTCACTTTGATGAACTTTCTCCTCACTTACTTTTTCATTATTTTAGTTTGCCATTTTGTATAAATTGCTAATCAACTACTTGTGTAGTTTTATGACGGGTATTTGTACACGAAAATAGTCCTCCATCAAGTTTTACAACAGAAAATATCAATAATAGCGCACGACTAGGGTAATTTGTCGTGTCTTTATTTTTGAAAGTGTTTCAAAACAAACTAGAAAACTGTGTTGGCACAGAACGATGTATTTTATAACAACATGAAACAAAAGGATGTAGCTAACCATGTACATACAACGATGTATGTACAATAGATTTGTTCACACACATGAACTGGAAGGAAGATAAAATAATTCAGAGAAAAACTTTAGACATTCCATGGGTGTTAGTAACATTATACCTACTCGAGTTTACTACGACAGATATTATCTTGCAATATATAACAGTCAGAGTCAGAATAAACCGCTTTTTCCGTAAGCTTTCCAAAGAAAGTTTATAGATGCGTCGTAACCGTTTGACTCGCAACCATCCAGTTGCTTTACCATGAACTCAGTTCTCACCACTTCAAAACTTTTCTATTAAAATAATTGTAGCCTCAGTCGAGAAACTGTCATATAATTTTAGTATCCCATTCAGCGTGTATATAGAGAAGATCAAAGAATAATGCCAAAGCGAATCCCAATGTATTTTTCACAAATAAGGATAATAACAGTAAATGAGTTGAAATGAAATGGACCAGATTGGAAGTTTCATTATAAAGAAAATAGACATTTTGCGATTGACATCAATCATTTCCTAGACTAATACTCCATTACTTCCAAATAGATATTGAAGTGTTACAGCGTAAACAATCATTCTTTCATACTAAGACTTTACATCCTTTACAACAGAATGATCAAAAGTTACTGAAGGATTCCTTTGTGCTAGTAAAATTAGTTATACAAAGATGGTAGTTCAGATATTGAAATTGGAGAATAAAAAAGTCAGACCCTTAGCACCTACCACAATGGGAATGGGAGGTACTACTATAACATGAGCGAAATGGAATCGATAAATTTAAACGAGTCGATCAATACTTGGCTTGACTTGAATTCTTGGATTTACACAAAACGTGTAAAAAATCGAATAAAACGGAAAAACAATAACATAAAACATCTTTCGCTAATGCCTGTCGAATGTCAGAAATTCAAACATTTGTGACAAGTGAACCTTCAAGCAGAATCGATATAAATAGCATAGAACGTTCCATACATATATTGCAATATATCATGCAACTTTTATTTACATTTATTATCCAGACTCTCCATGTAACTGACTCTAAGTATAGCATTGTTATGAAGTATTCGCAAAATGTAAATAAGGCAAGGAATGGCAATGTTCCAATACAAAGAGCGTCTGAATAAAATCATGGCTCGGAAGAGCAGAAAAGGATAAGGTCACGTGGAGTGGGAGAGAGGAGTGATCTCATCTTGACTTGATTCATATGACTGTAAATAAACTAACTTGTAAAAAGAAATACAAAATCCCATAAAATGCCCGTAAAACTTTAATAAGATTATCCATCTGGCTCAGGTATATTAATAGTATTTTTCTACAACACTACCATCAGTATTGTATTACTGCCATCATTTTGTGGTCGACATTTTCAATGGAAAACAATCCATAATTCTCACTCTAGTAGTTATAACGTTATAATTGCAATTCTTCCCTTTTTTCTTGCGCGTTTTAATAATCAAAAATGGTCTGGTGAAATAGATATTGTTACATTTACAAATGCAACAACAATGTATAACCTCAATGTTTTGATAGAGGATTTCAAAGCGATATCGGCCCTTATGGTCTATCATATAAACATTAATCATTCAAAAACCAACAAATACAGCCTAAAGGGTTTATAAATTATATGTAGAAGCACAATATGCAATGAATTAAGCTTGGATAGAAAGTTATGTGTTTATTATTTTTAGCTGTAGAACGGCAGAAAGTTTGAATAACAGCTAACCCGAGGATAGTTTTGTACAGAACACAAGTTACATACAAAATCGAAGGAAATCTCCATTGGGAATTTCTCGTCCTGTATTCTAAGGAATCGTTCTCTTGTGCCAAATACTATATTCAGATTTTCACCTCTACAGATAGAATAGCCGTTCATAACAGATACCTACTAGACATAGGTCACAAGACTGCATATTCCAATAAGAATACATCATCGATCTCAAAGATAAATAGACCAATTACAAACACAATGTACATCTCACACTTATTCTCATCTACCACATCTTATGTCTAAATCATCTATGTATAAGAACCATTGAAATAAGAGTTTTTAAAATATTACATTTTAATGCCTCAAGATATTCATACACAGTTTAGCAGTCAGTTTGGCAGTCACTAATATCTGGTTGAATAATAATTACATAAAAATGTTAAATTAATGTTATGACTGTGAATAGTATTTAATTCATGAATTTCCAATTGAACAAAAATAAACAACATATTATTTTATGTATATTTTAATTTTAATTCAATAATACATACCTACTCATGAGATAATGGTAGTGTTTCTTCAAAACTTCATTAAAGGAAGAAAAAAGTTATAATATTTCTTTAGTAACGTTGCTTGGATTAGAAAATCTGGACAGTTTTAAATTTTTGGAATTGTGGTATGGGCGATTATAATTTTTAGATTGGACGAAAACATGGTAGAGTGCGCATCTCTGTTTACACATCTCTCGTATGTATCTCACACAAAGAATGGTGAAGTATGGGCTTACACTTGCACAGCTTTATATTACTTGACTCGGATTTTGTTTTTACTCTTCTAAGTCGAGTCTTTAGCGTTGAAGAATTCCTCCGAGATAATTTCGGCACATTCATCCATCACACATTTTAAGTCTGCCTACTCTCTTAACTCAAGGTTTTTGGTAGAAGTACATCAAGTGGGTAGAAAACAAAACTAAACCAAAGTTGGTAATGCGAACACAGTAGAATGAAGACGAATCTGGCGTACGAGGAACAAACCAACATACCATAATATTATATACACTTCTCTAGTTCCACAAATACGATTTCATTCTTGTAGCAAGTACCTATCTACTACCTACAGTATATGTTACATAACACACCGTCAGCATAGCCGTCAACTCTAACTCACTCAACACACAAACATCCAAAATGCAACGTGTTTCCTTCAAAGTATAATATAGTACTTCCTTCAACTAATATCACTAGTCTGGAAAATACACATACTTACATGGAATTAAATTGAATATTCCTTCAGATCAATATGCATGTGCTACATACTATGAGAACGGTTAAATTCAACTTTGAACTCCATTCTATTATAACGTATCCCTTTATTACTATTACTGCTCTGTATAATATAGATCTCTAATGTTTCATGCACCAGTGAAATCTGCATCAAACACACTTGAACTTATTTGAATTATCGATTGTAATACTTTACTATTGAAGCCCTTTTGCCTTTGGGTTCAATTATGTTTTTAAACTTGAACTGCATTATATTGCGAAGAAATTTTTAACAATAATAATGCTGTTATTTTTATAATGCTTGTTTATATACCTACATTAAAAAAAATTAAATCGGTACTTTCTCCGATATCAAATAGTTAGATGATATAGTATCAATGAGTATATAAAAATAAAATTGTAGAATTTAATTAGGTAGGCACTATATAACTAGTTCTTGTTAGTACTACAGTTAAGAATATTTTTGTTGTAATTCACCCTAAAGCTCGAGAGGAGCGCATATATTATTTCACTATTTCCAAGTTAAATAAAATGAAAAAAGAATATAATTATTGAGTGAATTTTTGTACTAGTTTAGGATTTCATGAGCATTCTTTTGTCAAATCAAGGCATTAAACGAAAGTTGTGTAATGGTTAGATATTATTACTATTGTACAGCAGTTCTACATGGAGAATAATAATATTATGAACAAAGGACAAGGGGAAGTGCAGCCGACTAAAGTAGGATGACATAAGACGACATAGTAACGAGCTTGAAAGCTCATGAGTAAATAAAACAAGACGGATTGTAAATTAACATTAATATATAGAAGAGTCTTGCAGTTCGTTGTATTACAGACTACAAATAGTACACAGACAAGGAAAAGTAGAAAGCTTTTATAAGGGAATTGTAAACACAGAGCATAGTCGACTGTAGTAGTCAAGTCGTCAACTACAGTGAAATTGTTTGGTCTCTCAAAGAAAGAAAAACAAAGATTTGAACAATGGCCAAAAATCCCTGCATCAAACCAAAGAATAGGAGAGAGCTTGAGAGAGAGAGAGAAGGAGACACAGGAAACTGTTGAGTTAAGACGGAAAGAGATGGGAAAAGTAGATCCTGTAATATTGCAATGTGATGTTATTATGTAGAGAAGAGCTACAACTACAGATAGTATTCGAGTCGAGTAAAAAGAAAAAGAGAGTACGTAGGTGGTGGATATGAGCGGATTGGCCACGTTCCCTAAGAAAATCTATGTGTGTGTAGGTATACATGCACGTAACAACGTAGTCATATACTGTAACATTGCATATTGCATCACGGCCCATCATATTTACAGCCTGTACTGTTAGTAAAGTAAATCTATAGGATAAGTATAAACTTGGATCTATTTCCCCATCTTTGTGACTTTCTCATTCGTTCAAGTCAGGGAGACAGTTAAGAAAACAGTATGCCCTGCCAAACCAAGGAAGCCATTGCAAATCAACCCAACGTTGTAAGCTAAGCACCATTATACCAACTAGGTCTTCTCTTGTACTTTTTCTTCTTCCACACAATATCTTATAAATATAACTAGTAGTGCTAGTCCTACTCTTCCTCCAACTCTAACAAGCTACTCCAACTTTCAGTCTCAAATCAAAACCGAAAAACTTTTCTGCCGAATGTCCCGATTGCCCTGGTTCTCTTGACAAGAAACAAGCATCATTTTGCTTTGAATTGATGCACAGTCACTCCACCATAGGAAGAACTGATAAAAAATACTGCTGTGTGCATGTACTATTTACAGAACTAAGTAATAAGTAAAGAGATCCAAGACACACATACATCATATATAACACTACGTGTGTATTTCCTTTGAATTTTTTCTGTTTCTTAATAGCCTTGAGGTCTTTTCAAAAACTAAGTTCTAACGCAAAGACTAACTAACAAATATTGGAGAGACATCCGTCCCTTGATGATTACAAGAGGGATGCTCTCAAAGAACTTAAGTATTTTAGTATTCAGCTTCAATATTATATAAGTAGGAGTATCAGTGTAGTAGCAGCAGAGTTATAAAACATCATCACTATTTGTAACTACCACTTACAATCAGTCCAACACAGTTGTGTGTGTGTAATAATAATAACATCCAAGGGATAGCATAGGAAGAAGGTTATTAATAATTGCGAAATGTTGCTCATCTCAAGTCGAGTCGTAGTAAGAGTCACTCATGAGTTTGTCTGGAAAGAACAACAATGTTATAATATAGTAGACAGGCCAACCTGACTCCTTTCAATCCCAATTGCTGTAGTTTTAAGACCATACTGCACGATATAATGGAAAAAGTGAGTTCCCTAAGCACTCATGCCTCATGCAGTGAATGTATCTGTAGAAACTACTGAAATAGACGCAACTTTTTTATGGCATGTTATGAAGTAAGACACAATGGCAATCATCACAGTTTTTTTCTAACGATGTACCTAGAAATTCCTCAAGATTGAAACTATTCTTCTTTTTGGAATGATGAGTCAAATGTATGTAGTATACGTAGCAGTATTGTCATACGTACTACAAATAGGTGCAACTGTAATAATACATATAATATTATATAGGTACAACCTAAGTAGAAGAATCTCAGTAAAACTGGCCGTATGGCTTCACATACGTGTTTACCGGTGTATATATAAAAGAAGACTACGTAGGCATACCTATGTATGGTAGTGTGAGGGTAAAAGTGAAACATTTGAGTATGTATAGTTACCTACTAGGTATTCTCTATACTTCAAGACACGACACACGGGTAGACACTTGTCAAAATAAAATGAAGAAATATCTGAAGAACGAAAGACGGTTGTAGGGATGGAGATGGAGGGAAGGCAATGTTATAGTTTTTGCCAAAGTTTACTACTACATTTCCACTGCAATACAAGATTTCTCTGCAGACTGCCAAGTCATAGCTTAATACCACAGCATCAGTCGTATAGCATGCACTGTGCACCAAAGGATTTCTAGGTGAGTCGATGTTGGTGGAAGCTACGTCATTCTTATAAGTTGCCGTCGCCGTGATATGCCACTGCCATTCATGCCCATAAATCTGCTCGCGGTTATTCCGCAACAGAAAGGAAGTCGAGCAAAAGAAAAATGAAAGAGCACAAGAAATCAAAGAGCAACTCAAAAGAAGAAAGGAAACGAGACAATTCTATAGCGATTCTACACATGCCTACATTACATATTATACATCTTTTAGTATTGTATACCATAAATTTAGATCTTCATGTACCTACTCTGAACAAAGATGATGAGAGCATTTCTGTGATGCAATATATAATTATATCAAATATAGAAGTGGATAGCTCCACCTCACTCAATGTGCACTTGTCCACAATTTCACGAGAATCTATTTTTCGAACAAATATTAGATTTTGTACGCTCAACTGGAACTGGTCACAAGGTTTCCAGCTACAAACACTACTGAGGTCATTCAGCTCTCTTCTAAAATACAAACTAATTCGATCAATGGGACTAGGAGAAAACTGAGCATGAAATCTCGTTACATTTTTTTATGTTTCATCTGGCGATGTCCTCCAAAGCTCTTTTTGTCCATTAGTAATATTATTACAGCTATTCGTTTGAGATACCTACATAATGATTTTTCGAGCAAGAAAAATGAAACAAAGTTCTGTATATATATATTATGTATCTTTCTTTCTTAACTAATTTCATCTAGCATTAAGAAAGCTAATTAAGATCTTACAGCTGACTAGATCCTTTTTAGCCATACAAAGGCTAATTAATTTTTAGGATTTTTCTCCCTTTCTCTCTCTCTCCCCTTCTCTCAAGCTTTATCTGTGAATCCTGTAAGCATTACAAGGATTTAACTAGTAGCAACTACCTCAAGACATTAAATTACACGGAGGTTGTGCGTTACTTCTATATAAATTAGCTTTCCAGTTCCAAATACAGGATATTTCTGCTCCATTGACTTTAATGCAATTTAAAGGATCGGTCTACGAGATACTCCGTTAGCGTAGTACAACTTAGCAAAAGTTTGCTGTACATACAGAAAGGACAAATGCACTAAGTTACATGTGGGTATTCAACCGGACATTCACAGATTAAGGCGAAAATCAAATCAGCAAGAAGCCATTGATTTTCCAACGGGAACTATTAGTGTATCACGATAATACATACACACAATGATTGTTGCCCACAAGATGTATCAGGCAGCGTACAGTGTACATACAATGTGTAGGTAGGTATACACAACACTATTCTGTGTACCTACTAAATCCTACTACGACTATTAAGACTGCGACAGTATGTATTTGAACGTATAATGGTTATACTTATATAGGTGCAACATATGTACATGTATATACTTATGTATGTGTTATCTCTATCTTTGTATCTAAGACTGTTAATACAAAATAATCATCAAGACCCAAGTAGAAAAGGAAAGAGCAAGAAACAGGAAGACTACCCTTGTGTAAGTAACGTAGTAAGAGAGTAGCCACTAAAGTGCAATGTCCAAAAGGATCACCGAAAGCTTAAGGAAGAAAAAGAAGCTGACACTGAGACAGATACAAATAGAGCGGAGTAAGCAAAGGGAAAGAGAGGAAGATGCGAAAGAGGACAACGGGTTAAGGAAGTAGTCCTGTTGTGCTTTTCGTGTTTCCTATCTCATTTCATGTTGGTAGAGTCACCGGAAAGGCAAAACCTTGTTTCCACTAAGTAAGACAATGTGAATTCGATGCGATAAGACCCTTTGTCTTTAACTTGATTGCAGTGCAGTGCTAGTCAAATACTCCACACTACAACTTCTATAGCTACACACTATATTATTATTTGCTCTTCTTCAAACTTTACTTCTAGTATTCTCAACTCAACTCCTATACCTACTGCGTACTACCCGAAATGTTGCACTCAGTACAGTACCTATCTATAATATGAATATGCATACAAGTAGAATAAGAAAATACATATATACATAAATGCAGAAAGCAGAACGCAGAGGGTCTTTAATAATACTAGAAGGCAAAGATCCGGTTTAGGTCATCGGCAGTTTTGTTTTAACAGCTATCTTGTTATTCTGTGTATAAGAGATATATGAATACAAAGTATAATATAGTTCGTAAAGTTCATTTATCGTAATGAACCCTGTTTGCGGACGTATATTAAAACTGCTTGGTAAGTGTAACGATGTAGTTTCTACTACCAACAGGCATTTATTCCACTTGAGTGAAACACTAGTGTTCCACCCTTCTTGCCCTTATTAGCGGACGGATGTGGGATATATCTGTATCTGTGGCACGGAACAAATAGCATTCCTTATTCAAACCAAATCTTCCAACTTTGGTGTTTTAATGCAACTATCGAATGTGTTTCACAACTTTTAGATCGCCGCTTATAGATATAAAAACTAATGATAATGCCATTATTTTCATACATTGTAATACTAACAAAGTTATATATTTATGGCTTATTGCGGTGGCTTTATAGGTGGACACACTAAAGAAAGGTAACTAAGTATATTTTATGCATAATGTAGTAGTAGTATAGTTCTACTGCTTCACATTGCACGACTATACACTACTTGTATTCGGGACATAGACACAGATTGTGAATTACTAGAAGAAATTCCAAAAAGACACGAATAGCGTGCACAAGTAGTCTTAGTGTAAGTAGAAAGCAGTGGCAAAAGCATTTCCTCTCTATTTCCCTTGATTGTTGAGCCAAAGGAAAACTTTCTCTTGTTTTATCTTTTCATAGAAGTTGACGTCATTTGTGTAATGCAAGAGTTTCCCAGTCCCTTGTATATTGCTACTTTTCACGGCAACAATCTTACTTCCTTTACACTTCTCATTAGTGTCAATGAAAAAAGGTAACCTAAATTTATATCTTGCTCCAATATACGATCACAATCCAACCATCTTTATCTAGGCATTAAATAATTAGGAAGTTGAATTGGATTGAGCCACAAATAACAACGTCACTTTTCGTGAGAGCAATTTTGTTATTTTGGGAGCGATCGATCTACTAATAATGTACCTACTTACGATTATCAAATTAACATTAATGTTATTAAGCATTCATTCTTTTCTAAAATATTGAAATTGTTCAATTTTTGAATAAATACTATTGTTGAATTGTGGATCACCAATTCAACAATGGGAAACATGCAAGTAGAACAATTCATTTAAATGATGTATTTAATACAGTATTTACTCTGGAATACAGAATGTCTTACTTTCACTTTATTAATTGTTTCTACAAATTCGGGTGCAGTAGGTACTTTTAAAAATACTAATCCAATTTCATCCTCGTTTGTATTCTTCATTGTTACTGCAGCCAATTTAGAGGACTTATTACACATGGGAATGACTGCATAGAATACATTCATAGCCACGAATGATAAAATAGCCCCCGCAATAAAGGGATTTGGTGCAGTCGTAATATCATAAATGTGATTTGTAATTCGTAAAACTGTCACATTGCCATTACCACAAATAATATTTGAACTACATTTTTTAAAAGGATATAGATTTTTTCCATAAATTTCTTATAAATCAGTGCATAGAGACCAAAGAGTTATTCAAACGAGTCATTTAGATTTTCCCATTTCACCAATTAACTTTCATGAGAGTCAAATCATAAAATGTTGAAAGATGGCTCACTACAAAATATTGCAAGTCATATTGAAAATGTGACTAATAAAAAAATTAACATTAAGAACTACAACAAGTAAAGTATGTACTATGTAGGAGTATAATTTATAAAGGACTTGTGATCTTTTTGCTTGTACTGTCTTACATAGTTAAGAAAATCCAAATTATCCATATTCCTCCATTCTGGAGCGTACTAGTTTCTTTATTGCGTATTTATTGCAGTAATAAGTAAGATTAGTCGTTTGGTAGGTTCTTAATGTTTAGGTTAGTTCGCTAGTAAGTCGTTCTCTCCATGCAAAGTGAAAGTCAAAGAGAAAGTAATTGAATCTACAAATAGCATTTCTGGAAGCTGGAGCAAGCAAAATGCATTTACTGATGTAGTTTGTATACGGTAATTTAAACAAGAACAGGAATTCCACAAATGTTAACTACACGTAGAGGCTGCTGCATGACGCGTTCACAGCTACAACAAGAACTAGGGAAGGCGGAGAGATGAAACGATAGAGACACACAGAGAACACAACAGAAATTATTATGAAGATGAAATGAGAGCACTAGCTCATCCATTCAAATTCTGCGTCTCGCATCTGTAATAACTTCATAACTTTGGCTGTCGGTTGTCTCGCTCTTCCTCATTTATTTTATGTTATTTTGTATTATCTCCCAGCCCCATTCTTCTTGTCGCGAGCTCCTGCTCTGTATAAACTTTATGCTCTACCTCCATTCTACCCAAACACGAAAATGAAAACTTTACATGCATATTACTCATCGCTTCACTTTTATTGTGTTATCTGGGTTCTTCGCTTTCTTTCTATAATGTGCATTACTTACATAACGATGTAACTTAACCACCTTTCTCTTCCTCCAATGATTTACCACAACATAATAAAGACCGAATGCACATGGGGATGCTATGCGACATGAAAGACTAGGTATGACTGTTTTTGTACCTACTGCGTACTGCACATACTCAGGTTTATATGTACAATAGCTAATCGTTTATGTAAATGAAACGCAATACATGATAGCAACAAGATACAAGCCACTTAATGCTACCGATTATGGTTAATAATGCGTTGTGTGCACCATACTATGATACTGTAGGTATATAATGTCTTTGTATTTCCGGTACATCTCCACATGCTTAAATGGCATGCACTGTGAGACATAATCATGAATGCTAATATTATAATGCACGCCAAAAACACATTTTTCTGAAGGTCTACCATTCAGTATACTGTAGTATTTCTCCAGGATGCAACATTCAACTAAGTAACATTCAAGATTAAATTTAATATCTTCCACGATGTACTGCTGTTATATAAATTCCCTTATACAAAAATGTTAATAAGCCAAAAAAAACTTCATTATTAAACTGCTTGATACTTGAAAAGGGCAAACATTAAACATGTAGTTTTCAATAATGGCTAAATTCTAAAAACGATTTATTTACCTATTTCTGTTATTAAAGAAATGCATGCTCGGAAGCATGCTCCCTACTTTATAGAAATTATTTGTCTGCCTGTTCGTCCAACAGTCTATTAGTGAGATTACTCACAAACAGATTCGGACAATTGGCGTAGCCAGGATTTGGTTTCGGGGGAGGGGCAAGGCAAACTAAAAACATGAAGTATGTGCTCATATTCACGCGAAGCTCAAAAAATTTGAACAAAACTGAACATAAAATACATCAATTTTGCGCTTAGCGCGAAAAATTTCGCGATTTTATGTACTTTTTTGGTAAAATAACCTCTTTTTTCCGGATTTCTCTTGTCCCCCCCTCCCTGGCTAAGCTAGGAACAATTCGTTCAAATTTCAATGTGTTATTTGGCTTTTTAAGAAAATTCAAAGGGTCAATCGATTGAATTCTTCAAGACTGATTGATCTTAGTCATAGTACTTTCTCCTGCAATTTTTAAAACAAGAAAGAACCATTTTGGCAAAAGTTTTGAAACCAATTTTAACAAACATTTTTACACAATTTAAAAACAATTTTGGCCAACAATAACTGACAAACATTTGAAAAACATTTTGAAAAACAATTAAAAAGCATATTCTTTCAATAACTACCTAATTAACATTTTTTAAATAAATTGAAAATAATTTGTGTAAATTTTTTAAAGGCACTCGACTAGCTGACGTTATTTTTTACTATGTTTTGTAATAGTTTTTATCTAACAGTATGAAGTTTTAAAGTTGATGTATTATCATTATCATAAAATTCACTACAG
>JAQFYB010001054.1:0-37793 GCA_034694085.1 Pogonognathellus longicornis
AGGTACTACAGTAGCTATAGATACACTGCTTTGACAATTAGCTTAGAGTTTGTTAATTTGGTAAAATGTGTATCAAATTGCATACAAAAATGAAGTGACCCGGACAACCAAGCTCTACTGTACCTACCCAGGTATAAGGAGGTTTGCGCTTTGAATAAATCATACGGTATATAGGTGTACATTTTATGTAAACTTATTTAGTCAATTTATTTAATGTATTGTCTAAATTTATGTATCTTTAGTGTACATCTAGTTGTATTTATGAGTAGAAGTTTTTAATCTTATGTAGCATATTATATTTTATGTACTTAGGTATAGTAGATTCTATCAGGTCACTGAAAGTTATGTTAAGTATGTACTAGCAAATCTCATCATTTTTTATAATATGCATATTAAATGCAACTTTACTAGCAATTTTTTCTTCCTTAGTGGCATACCGATGCATGTACAGGGTACTTTCGTCCTTAATATTTTAAGAATGTTGAAAAAGAATTCTTTTTATCGATCGAATACACGAAATACAATGGGACAGTTTTGCTGGCACGGATAAAAGAAATATTTCTTATCATAATCTTGTTGTATCTTTATTATTTAGTACTATTTGGAATGTACCATAAACTTTATTGCTTTGGAAAAGGCAAAATAGTGTTTATTGTTAACCATGATAACTTTCTTCATCTTGTAACTTAGCTTATTTTTCACCTTTGGGGTAACGTGAGGCACCTAAATGGTTCGTAAATGTTTGCATATGTAAATGTTGCACATAAAGCAAAGACAAAATACAAAAGATATACACCAAAATTATTATACTACAGCAACATGTGGCGTGGTGCAACGTATTTTTCCCATTCAGATCTCAAAGGAGATATTATTATAGTGACTGACTTGGAGAAATGAACTTAGGAATTACCCTGTACATATGTCGGATTGAATATTTATGTACACAATCGGACAAAACGTGCGAACAATGAATCGTATTCTCGGAATGGCAATTTGTTTAACACATCAGTCAGTCCTTTTAGTGAGAAGTTTTGCATGAGTTCAGAGTTACGTTTTTAGGGTTAGGGGAAGGAATTCAAAGAACTTCCCCTCACAGTCGGAAATGCGTGTAGCACAGTAAAAACTTTTACTGTGATCAATTTTGACTTTCAACTACTAAACCTCAGTGTTATACTTTCCTACAATATTCCTTCTTGCACTTTACTTTACACTTTACACATAGGTATATATTGTATATTGTATACTTTACAAAATTGCCTACTACAAGTCTGACGTAAATAATGACTTGAAAGAATTTGTAACTTTAGGTAATAAAAATTATTTTCTGGCAGAAATAGCGTACAAAGTAATTAGCAGGTAATTAAAGGAATACAACCTGCAAGTATCTTCTCCTTTTGCAGAGAGAAACAATACAATTTTTTTGATTTCTAAACTACATTATCGATTCTTTATATCCATTTACATGGTATATTTATATTTTAGTATACACACCCACCTAGTAGGTGTATTTACTTTTTACTTATCATGACATGATTGAATTGTTATAGTGTGTACATTATTGGCATTAATCTAAATGCATTAGTAGTTGTGTGTATCTCTGTTTTATCTTACAATAATATTAAGGTTCTGATTTCTCTGTAGAATGCTTACATTTTAGTAATTTTAATGTATTATTGTGCATTTTGGTTAATTAAGCGGGCATAAAATTGTACCTTGTCTTGTCTACGGATTGGCGTGACTCTAGACGTGCGAGAGATTGGAACTGTTATTACGTTCTCCACTGGTAACTAATGAGCAATTAAAACAATTTAAGAAATTTCCAAGAACGTCTACGTAGAGATTGAGCACGGCAAAAATCAAATGGTCTGGAGCCACTGTACAGCTTTCATCTTCGTTGCGAATCATCATACGATGTAAATCGAATATAATGTAGAAAACCACAACTAAGGCAGCAATAATAGAAAGACTGAGTATATGAAAATACGGGCCAAAGAATATTATCAGGAGTATAAATGCAATAAGGATAATATGAAAGACAAGGGCAATTCCGGGAAGAACTTCAGTGAAGTCAACAGTTGATTGAGTATTGGCGACAGCAAGAACCATACACAAAATTGCGATCATGCCTATGGCAATCGGAATTGCTTTTAAACTGCAAAATAAATTGGAAACATTCTTTTAGAATCTCATAGTCTTCAAGCTACATAAATCTCCAATGTCGTAACAATGAATATTGATGAGTTTTTGTTAAATGTAACAAATGTGTCTACTTACTTGAAGGTGGCCACGGCTGTGGCGAGAAGTAAACTCAACATAAAGGTCAAAATGAGTAGACTGAGTATATTAAGATTAGGTTTCATGCGGAGAAAGTCTTTCCAGAATAGAAAAATCAGTAAAATGAGCGAAATAGCTAGAGTTGTGAAAAATGGCTTTTTATCCTCAAAGGTCCACCTCCGCATATTATCTCCATGAAGAAATAAGCCCATGAGACCAATTATAAGAAGAAAATGAAGAGTCAAAATGCTGTACACGTTCCTGTCATAAGAAAGATAATCATAATCTTAATTAAGAGCCTGAAATCCCTTAAGTAATAAAACTGTACATAAATTCATACATTAAGGAATTTATTAGATAATAATTTAATGAAGAAAATCAATTATGCTATTTGTGTACCTCACGAATTTTCTCGTCGGGCCTTTGTCATGTACTTGAGGACTCCAAGGCTTTGTACTGTTTACTTCGTCTTCTGTTAACACTGGAAGCTCTGCATGACTATGTGGATTATTTTTAAGATGCTCTGCTGAAGTTTCTTCCATATCAAAAGCAGTCGGATTTTGTTGTTGATTCGAGTGCTCTGGGGGCAGAACTCTTTGCGGTGGAGGATGTGATTCTTTCTTTTTATGAGCACCATGACTGTGACATAAACCACTCGGACAATTTTGTCGACCATACAGCTTTTGACCTATTTAATATCAAAGGAATATTATTATGTACCAATTCACACATTAGCACATTAGCACAATATACGCCTGTCTTGTAAACTTAATCTTATGTATGTGGTATGTATGTAGGTAGTAGGTACAACAGAACTGAGTATTTTTTCTACATACAAAACAACGTGACTTTCTCTTTGGAATGTCTCCTTGCAACTGATTTACAATAGGATGGTGATGGTGAGTAAAAAAGTAAATACGAATTTAACTTACTGTACAAAGGTCGTGACGAGGCAGAAGCTACAAACATAATTATTCGTGACATTTTTAGGCCGAGTTTAACTGAAAATGAGTAGACTGTAAAGGTAGACGTGAGTCTTTGGAATGAAATGAACGATACTTGTTATAGAGAAGGAGAAATGTACTTGTGTATAAATACTGAATGAGTCTATACCTGCATGCCACACAAGACCTGAATATACTTACATTCCCAAACCAGTACTTATTTCAGACGCAGTGAACTTTGAGTGGAGTTTAGTCTGGAATTCGTATCCAGTTTGGCGGGGACTATCCTATCTTACCCGGAGAGAGTAGACGGGTATAAATATATGCGTAGTATATAAATTCGGTCGATTCTCCTTCCTCGGTCATTTCTATTACCCAATACGATTCTTAGTAAGAATGACTAGCAGGTCCAGATGAAAAAATCTGGTCCTATATAGTGCTATACCATACAGTGACATTTCAGGCTTCAGAGAAGCCGTATACGTGTTCAGTTAAGCACAAATGGGAAAGAAATGATTTTCTCAGACACAATCCTAGTATTACCGTCTTTCTCAAGGGTAGACATCTAACTAGGCTGAAAGCTTTTTGGTATACATTTATAAAGGAATACCAACCTGGTTTTGTGTGCACACTTTAACTTTGGTGTGGTGTTGCCGCTTACCTAATAATAGATGAATGTAGTGGCACACTTTTTTTCTAGAGCCAAAAACGTTCACATACTAGTAATATTTACAGAGCCAGCAATAGAAGGAAAGCCCTTGTTGCACGTAACACGATTTCTTTCTCATCCAGACATTCTGGTTGTGTGGTGGTAATAACCAATTCACAGAGAATGCCGATAAAATACAGACGTTCTGGCTTACACTTATCCTGATCTATTATACCTGCAACGGGAAACCTGAATGTGACGGGTCTTAGACTTTTATGACTATAATACAGTAATCCGTCACTACAAGACATCCTTTGTGTATAAAAATTCAATGCACATAGTTCTCGAAAGAATTGACATTGAAGTGTGAACTGAGTGACAACGTGTTTAAAATTAATCGAAACTTCAAACTATAAACACTTCTAATATGATTCAATATTGAGTGAAAGATAGAACAAGTGAAGGAGCCTTTCTCCACTTTCGCTGATCAACAGATATTCGTTAGTTAGCTATATGTACTACGTACTAATTTTTAGGTAGTTGCTCCCAACTAATTAAGGAATATAAAATGTCCTGTGGATACATATACATATCTTACTATAGGAATTATGACAAATGAATGCTGATTTTTAATTCATGAATTATTAGTGTTTAAAGACATCGCGATTGCGTTTAATTATTGAAAAAAAGCTTATATACATGTTTGGAAATATATTTAAATATCAATTAACTATTATAGAAATCTATATAAAAAGATAGTAATAAAAAGCTTTTCAAATCCAGAATAAAATAAAATAATTGCTCAATTATTGATCGCACAAATTAAAAATGTTTGTTCTGATAACTTCACGATCGCAAAACAAAAACACACAAAAGAAGTTGTGTAAAAAGTAATCAATTGCTCACCGTAGCATCGATAAACTCCAACATAGTTTTAGTTTGAATGAGCTTGAATCGTATAATTATTTAAGCGTACTCAATATAATTTACATGAAATATATATAAAGTAAAGCTTTACACTTGAAGTACTGGTCTCGCTTCCTTTGCTTGCAAGTGTTCATTCGTGCTTGAAAATCCTGTTGCACCCTACAAACGTATCATTAAAAATATGTAATATGTCCAAAACAAATAATGATATACAATTTAATTGGGTATATTCCTTAGGCAGTTTAGAAGTTTACTAAAAAGGAATAGTTCCGAACTAATGTGAAAACTTTTCTCACCCTTTGTAGAGGTATTATGTCCTTTTCTTCCAATTTGTCGCCCGAAATAGGATGTAACCAATCCTTTTTGATAATCTTCTCAACGCAATCCATTGTCACCACATCACCTCTATTTAATTATAGAAAATATGACAATTAACCATTTCGTCATATAATGGAATGATTAATAAATAAATGCTAGGAGAATATGAGATTTCCCATGATTAAATATACAAAATGTAATAAAGTTCAATTAAAAAAGTTTTTGTCCCAATTAATTATTCACTAGTTGTTATATTTTATATAATTAATCATGGGAAATCTTATATTCTCCTATTATTTATCCTATTATTTATTTTCTATTTATAATAAATCAATTAAACTGAATTGTAAAGTATAATTACGTTGTTCGAATCACAGCTACTGGAATAGAATTGCTGAGTGTGTCCCTCGTGATTGGACACATATATCTTGCATCCTTAGCAATCAGAGAACGTTTGTCAGTTGGATCTTTTATTTCTGTGAACTTCACAGTAATCAATTTTTTGATCTTCAGTGGTTTTCCACTCATTGGACAAAAAATGGTTCCATCCTATTATTAAAATAACATAACGTAATTACTTTAAAGGTATTTGAGGTAATAAAACCAATCATACATTAAACTAGAATTATTTTCCGTTTACAGGTTTAGTCATGACGGTTTTTTTAGCTTCTGGTGTTTTTGATGGTATCCAATAACTGGGAACGTTCTTTTCTTTCCCAGCTGCCATATTTGAAATGGAAGGAGCTTCTTCCACTTCTACAATTAAAACACAAAAATAAATTTTGTTCATAACTTTTTAACATTCGTTATTGTGTTTTGCAAATCTAAACACAAGAAATTGGAATTATGCAACATACTTTTTCCTTCAAACTTTGATGTTACAGTTATATCGCTTTCTTGCTTGACAAACTTCTTGACTTGTGTAGCTTGTTCCAAGGCAGCAAGTTCAGCCAACTCATTTGTTTCCTTTTGCTTTTGTTTTTCATATTCTTTCATTTTTCTGCCGTGCTCCGTCTTTTTCGAAATGACGTATTCAAGAATAGCTTCTTTATCGTAGAGAAACCCATCAGGTCTGTTAAACAAATAAAATGTCAAAATAACTCAAATTTACAATTAATTATAAAATAATGAAGCATATTTTAAGCTTTGACCTTTATACTTACGTTATAACAGGATTCCGACAAGGCTGAAGAGATAGACAACAACAATCGAAATTCCTCAGTGAATCTTTTCCAAGTCTTTGGCTGTTGGTTCCATAACCAGATGTTTTGGCATCTTTCTGTTTCTCATTGTAGGTGTACACCGCCCCCGCAGTGCAATTTCTTGCGTGTCTTGTCATTGACAAGCGTCAACTTTACTTAGTCAGCTTTTAGAATTTGCAAAAATTTTCAAATTGCGAAAATATTTTACTAATTATTGTGAAAGGCAAGTGTTTGAGAAGAATTATTTATCTTTTCATAGAAGCCGGGGTTTCAACAGCTGTTCAAGAGCTAATCGACGATCAAAGCAGCGGCGATTCCTACATTCAACATTCAGATTCTGAATTATTCTTGACAACATTTCGTCCGAATTTCGTGAACTTAAACTGATAAACTTAAAATATTGAATGTTTTGAATTTTGTATTTGGATAGATTTCAAATTATTTCAAAGATCGGTAAGACTTTCATTGTTTTTAATACACTATAATTAATAAATTAATAATATTAATATAGTTGTTAAACTGGTGTTTATTTCAATATTTATCAAGGAATAATTGCACTTCCATAATGTCGGGACCACACGAAGCCAATCAGCCGGTTGAACTGGAAAGTCAATTGATAATGAGACTTCCTGAGGTTTGTGGTTTAAAAATAATATTTAAAAGTTCGTTAAAAGTATTTTAAGCAAAAATAGTATTTAATTTTTGTATATTTTTCGTTTTTTTACAGCTGCCTGGATCTATTCTTCGTGAGGCACTTAGAAATGGAGCAGTGAATTTAAAAGATCGACTAAAACTAAAAATGGAAAACGATATGCGTCATGGGACTTTATATTTAGATCACTTCGTTCTGCCATCAAAGGTTTCATTTATTATGTTTGCATACTTTGTTTTTGTTATAAAATATATATTTTTCGATTTTTAATCATTATAATTTAAGCTTGGTAAATTAATCAAGTACAAACACCAAACAAAACAAATAGACTGTCATCAAGATGAAAATAAATTATAACTTCTTACTATATTTCAGCTTGTGGATCTACCATGCATTATCGAGTCAATGAAAACTATTGACCGTAAAAACGTTTACAAAACTGCTGATATTTGTCAGGTGATTTAATCGATTCATTTCAGTTACAATAAGTTAATAATAAAAATCTGTTTGCACAAGTAAACTAAAACATTTTAAATAGGAAATAGGAATATCAAACATTATACTTCCATCCATCAACTTTACAATTACTTCTTATCTTACTATTTTAACAGATGTTGATTTGCATGGAGGATGAAGAAATCGAGGAAGAACCTAAACCTCAGAAAAAGAAAGATGGATTTAAAGTGGAGAAAAAGTATTTGTATCCTCATGGAATAACACCCCCTTTGAAAAATGTTCGCAAAAGAAGATTTCGGAGAACCCTTAAGAAAAAGGTCAGACCAGACCTTAGCACTTAAAGCGCACAAGTTGAAGTTAAACTTGCTTTGTTACAGATTAACAAATAATGTTAAATTAAATCTCTTATCTCGACAAATAATTGTAATGGGTATTTTATACAGCAATACAATGATCAACCGGAGGTCGAAAAGGAAGTTCGAAGACTGTTCAGAATGGATTACGAGGCTAGTCAGTTAAGTTGGGAAGTTATCGATGAAGAAGAAGACAAAACACGAGAAGGAGGTGGAAAAGATGTGCTTATGCAAGGATCAAAAACAAACGAAGAACCCCCAACAAGTGGTGCAAGTCACAGAATGGCAGTTGGTAAATTCCCATCTTCCCATCGTTGTGTCGTAGTTTAGCAATTTCCAAGTCTACTTTTAAGGTGTTTCAAAACTATATGTTTGGATATTATAGCAGATTTATTTGGAGATGCATCGAGTGACTCAGACGTGGATGACGACACATTGCACTTAACTGGAGAAGGTGAAATAGAAGAAGACAGTCGTTTGTCAAATGAATTAGAAGATACTGGTAGCCATATGTCGGACTCAATGGCATCATACTCTGTAAGATTTAGTCACACGTACTTATAGTATTAGTTTTAAATTAATACTTAAATTACTTAATTAAGTTGTATCAATTTGTGACATATATTGAAGTTGTATGTAAACAACTAACTAAATTACCTATATTTAGGAGACATCAAAAGATAGGAAGTCTTCAAGCTCATATGTGACTTCCTTCACACAAGATATGTTTCCTTCTACAAGCTCTATGCAATCCTCTGGTTCTCCGGAAAAATCTCCACGGAGGTCACATGGAAGACACAGTTCTGGTGGTTCTGGCTTTACCTCTTATACTAAAGGTAAGTTTGCACGTTATTAATAATAATTGAATAAAATATGGCAGTGTTGGCAGATTTGTTTGATTACTCAATGTTTTCCCTATCAAAAATGTTTTTGTTTTGCAGAGGAACTTCAATCCCAACTAGATGAACTGCAGCAGCAATTGACGGAAATAAATGCTCGTCGACAAATTCAGGAGACAGAATTGTCATCTTTGAATAATGTTGTGTTCCGCCAACGATTAGAAGGAATATTGAACAAACTAATTAATGATCAGAATGAAAAAGAGACTCAGGTAAGAATGAATTCCAAATTACGAGCAATATTAGTAATAATTATTATTTAAGTGCATTTAATATAAAGTGTGTCTTATAATAACATTAGTATAATCATGTATAATTATTTTGAACTCTCAATTGAATTGAGTTTATTACAAGATGTATACAACGAAATATTATAAACATAGGCATCAGATACTTTTGCAATTCTTATTTTTGTTTGTCTTACAGATCGAAGAAGTAAAGGCACTTTTAGCAGAGCAAAATGATAACTGAAAATACTTCAGCGCAATAAGTTTGAAGGATCATTATACTACAATTAAACAATTATTTCATTATTATTATTGTTTCAATTATTATTAAAATGAATTTTGACAAAGATTAATAAAATATCAACATGTGAAATGTGCGTTGTAGTGGTATACTGTACGTGTGTTTTATTACATTACACATTTTATATTATGGTTTAGTAAACATCAAATTCGGAACTGTTTAATAATAATTTTTTTAAATTAAAGTTGAACATTTCGTGCCAGAGCTATCACTTCCTTCCTAAATTCTACATCTTGTTCTACTTCAGATAACAGTGTAATTTCTCCTGACTTCAGACCATCAATGACAATGGACTTTCTTTGATTCAACTCAGTGCTTAGATTTCTAATATCCTTTCGGTTTTTGGTGCACAATGATGACATTGTTATTTCTGTGTTGATCCATTTCCTGAGCATTAAATCTGCTTGATGAACAGCGTTTTCAGAGCATATTTTCCTTTCTTTTGCTATGTCTTCCGTGCGATCGACAGGGGTTTCAACGCATACAGGGTTCTTTACAGAATTTTCTAAAACAGCTAGTATCAGTGGCAGGGTGTCTTGGAAAGGAGTCACTGTTAAAGTTGAAGGTGTTGCCAAAATGTTTCCTTCATCTGGAATTTGGAAGCAGTATACATCACAGGCGTTTTTCATGGGATTCGGTTCTTCAAACTTAGAATTCATATCTGTAATAACCTCAGGAGGAACTTGAGCTGCTTCCGGTCGATCGATATTTCTACGTTTACATACTTCCATTGGAGAGTTACAGTGCAAAATGCAAAACCCCAGATTGTATTTCTTAGCAATTTGATAATACTCATTCCTCATACTATGGTAATAGTTATTGTCATCAATTAATACAAGGACACTACGATGACTTTCTAACAAATCTCCTGCAAGTTTTTCCACTTCTTCTATAAATTTTTTCTTTGGAATGAAGGAATCAGCTTCAGGGGATAGCATCGCTTCTAAAGACAAGTTGTCTGAGTCACTGCTTTCGAAGTATTTGTTCACGACGTACTGAATACACTGCAGATAGTTTTGCCTCACAACCTTTGCTAAATTACAATTCGAACTGTTAATAAACTGTGATTGCTCCTCTATTGATACAAAATTGTCGTACACCATTCTCACAATTAATGTATCATCCTGAGTGCTAAATGCTTGACATATTTCGCTACACAACGTTGTTTTTCCACTAGCTGGAAGTCCCATAAGGACAACTAAAGTAACTTTAACTCCCATATCGTCTGCACCTCTTATCATAAAAAACTGAGTGAAAACAGCTATATTGAATATTTAAATAAAGTTTAGTACGAATTGTAAACTAATGAGGATTTTCTGGTTCGGGTGTGTCCAGAACAATATCCACATTTTCGATCTCCGGCTGCAAAGGTGTATTTTGATTTTGTGCATCAATTTGTTCTTGCATTTTCTGAAATTCAGCTTGCTGCTCCTTTAATCGTCGTTCATTGAAAGCAGGGCTGATCTCCGAAAAGATGGCCATAGTTTTATGGTTGACATTACAATGTTTTTCGACGCATACAGTGATACAAGAACTTTCTTTTTCATCCAGTGAAGCTTGTCCCAAATTTGATACGCACCTCGTAAAACATTGCTCACTAATCTTGTTGAACAGAAGGAGGAAATCTTTCAGCTACAATGGGAAAAAGAAGCTATAAATATCGTATAATTTATTTTTTGCTCATAAAAATAATTTACAACTAAAATATTCTATTTCTCTTACATTTCTTAATTCGGGTCCTCCGAAGTCCATTGAAACGTTTGATTGTTTTGCAATTTGTGACTTAACTGTCCTTAATAATTTACCAACATGGGCTTCTAAAAAACGAATAAAAATGAATCAGTGAATGAAAAATTTCGCTTAAAAATATTAAATACACCACAAAAAAGGAAAAATTAATCTTACTTAAGTAAAATGATTAAGGAAAAAATATTGCTGAATGCAAATACCTACCCTTGCAAATTGTGACTTTGCAACACAATATATTATGTAATCCAATGATCCAGGCAAAAAATTACTGCAAAGTTAAAATTTCATGCAATGCACACTGCAAATGCAAATGCAAACCGAATTCCGAAATCCACGAAACTGTTTTGTGTTAAGATTGTCCATGTGCTTTACAATTCGCGCATGAAATATTGTGTTGCATTTCTTTATAGAGGGAGCGTGCCTTATGGTGTGTAATTTATGTGGTTGAATGAAACAACCGTTTTGTGTAAAGATTTCAATACGCGTCAGTCTGAAAAATTGTAATAAGATCTTTAGCTGTAATTGTAATTAATATGTCATAATTGTAATGACAAATTAAATAAATAATCATGGATCACCAATTAAATTATAGTCTATTTATTCACAATTGTGACACTCAAGTCAAACGGGCGTAGGTTTAGCTATGGTGTATATGGTGAAATTTTTCTCCTCAAAATAATGTGTGTGGGAATAATTGTGCCAATTTTGCACTTCAAGAGTTTACAACTTTTACTGCATTCCAAAATCATCATTTTGGAATTTCGGGAGGATGAATACCCCTGGTCCCAACTGTATACGACATTGGGAAGCTATATCAATCAAAATGGATCATATTTGACAGACATTTTTCAAAAATGCAATCAATCAAACTCAAAACGATTAAGAATCGATCTCATTTTGCAATTAATCATTTGTAGATCGTTTCAAGGCACTTATTACTATGTATCCGATCACTTACATACCTATACCAGGTCCAGAGACCCGACTTGGTAAAATTCATGAAATCTAAAGTAAGGATTTCTATATTATAGTCTATATACTACTACGGTTTGTGCCTACCTATGCATGAAAGTAACGGGCAAATCCTTTTATAGCTACTTACACTTAATTTAGGTTGTTAAAATGTAATGTCAATAAGTGTATCAATCAAAATTAATAGCATGATAAGAAATAAAGTATAGTCCTTTTCGTAGCTGCGGATTGTGATACTACGTCTTTATTTCACTTTCCTCTCATTATCGGGTTACAGTATTAAGATATCAAACAATTATTCATAACGTATCGATTTTAGATATTTGAGCGATTTTAAATGATCAAATATAAAGATTACTACTTCTAGTACACTATAATCGCACACAGCACATATCAAACCGCTACATAGTCATTATACCAATTTATGATCTTAAAATGGCTATTAACTAACATTTTACTCTCTTCATACGTTGCTTGAGTTGCCTATTTCACATTTCTACATATTTGTACTGCAACACTCACCTTTTTATAGTTTGCGTAGTATTCGTTTGTAAAATAACACGTTTAAGTACAATTAAGAATATAAAACATCACAATCAATTTAACTTTAGAGTAAATAGTAAATACCTTTGCATATTATGAACCAATGTAATTGTCGTAGTTTTTGACAGAATATAAATCTATATGCACATTCATCAATTTATTCTTAACTTTAAAGAGGAATACCAGGAATAATTGACATGAAAAAATCGAAATATAATATGTATTTTTTAAACAAAAACATCTATACTAAAATTTTCTTTGAATTATGCATTTTTTATCAATTCATTTTGAAGAAGTTGTATTTGTATTTTTCATTTTTAACAATAAGCCCAATAAATTACCTACAGACAGTGAGTTCATGAACAATACATTCTCAATATTTTTTACATTTTTCGTCAATTTCAGTCGCTATATATTTATAATTTTACATTTTAAACCACAAGCTAATTAGTATATTATGTAGATAGTAGATATTATGTCAGTACGAGTGTTTAAAACTCTCATGTTACATAAAGTAGTCCTACTCCTAACTAAACACATATAGCATGTATGATACTTTATGTTGAAGTAGATTGTGCGATAATTCATTTAGTTTTAATCGTTATAGTTTAAAACACTCGTTTTTAAAACAATACAATTTTCATGATAGCAAATTATAAAAACGAATAATATGATGAACCAAATGAATGTAGGTAAATAAGGTAAATAATTTATGTTGGTTCTGCTTTAACATAAAATATTTGTAGAGGTAGGTACATTAAACCCTATGAAAGTATCAGTATCTCTGAATTATTTTACAACATTATCCATTTCATTAGATTGAATTGTTCATTGATCTTTAAGAGTATTGCGTGTCACAGTGTTTATAATAATATGTAGATTCAATGTAAATTACATTGGATAGATTTAATTACGTAATAAGATTGTAAATGACTGATTGAACGTGATTGTATTAGTATTTAAATTTAACAACAATGACATAACATTTATTTATGGGATTACTAATGTAGTAAATTAAATGGGAACTCCAGAACTCGGTTATGTATAAGTATAATGAAAATGATTGCTTGTTAACACACATCATAATGCAAATGCAACGTTGTTAAATTGGCTGTAGTTTCCTTATTACAGTTGTTATATGGGAGTAGTACATAATATTAGAATGTATTTTATTGAACTACCCAAACGATTTGAGAACATAATTAAATATAGGTATGTGCCCAATCGTAATTACTCGTAATGTAATTGAATTTTATGTGATTTTGGACAACTTACTTTTGTTTGGTGTTTGGTAAGATACATTTCTAAATCCAACGAACTGTGAGTCTGAAGTATAATTTATGTAGGTATAGTTATCTTACTATATAGTCTCTACTATGATAAACCATGAAAAATTAGCGAACCATATTCGATTTGATTTCAAATAAGCTTTATAAGTCACCCGTATTCGATTCATATGTTTGAATTTCACGAAAAACAATTTATTGTTACAGTTCAAAATTTCAAAACAGGTATACATGACAAAAATATTTGTAAAAGTTACAATAACGGGAAACTTTAGGTATATAGAGTAGAATTAACTTAATTGCATTTCTCTTGTACAGTAAGTAACTTTCCTCGTCGAATTCTCAAGTTGAAATATTTATGAATTATTATACGCATTGTAAAAATTCTACCCTTTCTCTCTAAGCGTCTCTAGTATGCGTCTTGTATATTACGTGAGTTACATTTCATATATACACACAGTTACTAGTGTTTTCAAACTCTAATAATTAATTACACACAACAACAGTAAGAAGCAAAACGATAACATAATATATATGTAAATGTGATGAAAAATCTGTGTATATCATTTACATTAAAGAAACTGTTAGTTATACATTAGTTTGTTCAGTTTGAAAGAATACAAGTGTAAATAGTATACATACATTATAATCTACGTTAGATTCTTGATTGAAGATGTTTACTATAGACTTAGTTAGTAATTAATAAACGCTTGTATACATCTTAGGCACCTATCTGCAGTAGGTGAGTATCTAACTACGATAAGATACGACATAGAATAATAACGATTTAAGAAGAACAGCTACAGCACAACATTTACTTGAATTGTATTTACAAAAGTCTAAAGATCATCGCTAACATGTTATGCAGCTACAGACAGACTGCAGCTGCACAAATGAAAAGGAGGGAATGGAGCTAACAAGTAATAATTTACTTTCATACGCAATTACTACCACCTTGACATTTCTAAACTATCTCTAGGCTGTTTCCACTACACTACACATCAATAAGTAACACTGTAAAATTATGATTAAATGTATAAATGATAAATCAACATGAATAAATATTAAACTATTGATGAGTCTGCGGGAGAGGTTGTTGCTGCGATTCAGGCGTAGAATAGACGATCGGCGGAAGTAGCAAAGCCTTGGCCTCTCTTGACTTTTCTTCGGCCGCATCCCTCTCAGGTACCGGACTAGAACCACTCAGATTTGTAGAACCCCCGTTTGTGGCTGGTGGGGGCTGAGCTGGTGGTCTCTTGATGGGAACCGGAGAAGAGTTCACGATAATAAATGTTCGATTGAAAGCTATCCATTTCGTTATAAGTGAGAAGTAGGATTTGCCCCACACGTAAATTAGAATCCCGGCTCCTAAACACCCGATCGCTTCTACAACTATCTTTGTCCAGAATTGCCACTCCAGATCTGACTGATATAATTCCTCCACTGTTCGATCTGAAAACATTCAAACAACCAATCATCAGTAATTGTTATACACAAGGTGCAAATAACTACCACATTAAAACATAAGTAGCACAAATTAATAATAAATTGTTGTCCATCAGATAATTTATTGATGTTTTTATCTTGTCCTGTTAAAGTGTATGCAAAATACACACTCCAACAACATAATAAATTCATAGGCACATCCTCCGAATTCAGTGCGAGCGTCATATTATCTGTAATTTCTGTACTACCCTAATAACTATAGGCGTAGCTAACAATTATTATAATACATACCTAGTCATGTATACCAAATATCAAAAGAAAAACTCATTTATTTTGATGACTAAGTTGACTGATGGGTCCTGTTACAGTCAGATTGGTGGGTTGGTTGATGGAAAGTAACTAACAATAAGCACAAACGTATAATCTGTTGCTTAACAAAAGCCTCACATTCTATTTCCTACGGGAGATTGAAACATGAAATCTGAAATCAATACTAAGATGCTGTAATTTACTTACTACTTCATTACACTGACCTCATTTTTTTCTTCTTTGTTGAACTACCTAACTTACTTAATTCCTTTTCTACTCATAGGTATCCATGCATAGTAAACTACTTTCCCAATTACATACTGTATGTAAACGACATAAATTAATAGATTCTGGTAAACTAATCCTAATTCAATTAACAAGAAGGATATCTATACCCGTGCATTGCCAAACAAATGCTTAGACCATCTACTTAGGGATTGTTGAGAAAAGATTGCAAATTCATTAAATTAGGTGTTTGGTTTCAATGTCTCATTCTCATCCTTTCATGTCTAATTTGCAGGATGTTGTGTAACACCAGAAATGCACATCTGTGAATTTAATAGGTAGCTAAAATAATTAGGCTTCTATGCTTTGTTTGACTTTGTACCTTGTACGTGAATACACGTAATATTTTATACCTGTCTATTCTATGGTATATATACATACCTATGTGCATTGGTTCTCATGTAACCGTAATAACTGCATTGCAATGCACGTAATTTTAGTAATTATATGTCATTAGCAGAGACAGACAAACAAAAACAAATTCTTTATTTCAAACTCTACCCAGGTACGTGTCTAATTTGTTCAAGGGTCCACCATGAATATAAATTTAAGCGTACACACGGGATTGGAATAAAAGCTTATTGACTGTCTTTCCGACTTTGCCTATACTAGCTGATCATTAGAGCATTATCAATATCTACGAGAAACTTTAAAAAAGTAAATCCAACAATCAGTTATAGTTATGAATGATATGAATTAAGAGACCTACTAGATTTGGAAATTCTAGACACCCTTATTAATGTGGACAAAACACAACTACCATGGGTGTGTGCGTCTAAACACGTCTCATCTAACATCTAATGTCTAGTACATTACGCTTTGTACGAACTAATTACATAAGTATTTATATATGTAGTTACTTGCTATTGGTGTAATACGTACTTTGGGTACTACAGAGCAAGAATGACAAAAGACATTCTCCGAACTCTACTAGAGCCTTAAATGACGTACGTAACAGTAACAAGTGAGTCTTATTGTGCTGAGGATGGCCTAAATACGGCATAAATAAATGAATCACCTCTGAAATCTGTAGGATATCATGAGATTATATGCAGGATGTGTGCATGATGCTTTTGGATATCATCATCTGCTAAAAATATATTGTATTCTATTTCTGACAATTCATGTATCAACGAAAGGAAGTTCCAAATCCAGGTCGCCAAAAAATAGGTGTAATGATAATACTGCTTGATCATAATTGGATAAATTGTGTAACGGGGCCCCTAGGTATTTCAATGTAGCAGACATTTAATTACTCTTGCAGTACATCTGCCATTAAACTTGAATGCATTGTTCCCACAGTTAGAAATTATTAATGATTGATAAGTGAAGACTAATAAACAAGAGTAAGGAAACAAACACAAAGGCAGATACCTACACAACACACATCAGACAGATACATTGTACTTATATACATGAGTCATACAATCTGCGATTTTAAATAATAACTATGCATTTGCCTTTCTATCGCTAAACATCTTGACTTTATTCACATGCGATTTGCAGTACACGTTTTTACGTAAGATGATTCATTTTCAATTACACACATATTATCCTTTTATCCTATATAATAATACAATACCATAGCATCTGAGTAACGAAACCAACCAAGTCTAACCTGTAGACGGTCTAAAGGTTAAATGCAAAATAAAAGAATTCTCAGCCAACTATATAATAATTCGCGAAGGGAAAACTACAGAAATAATCCCTGGAACAATTATTTATTTACGATACTATCGACCAAAGTCAGAAAGTTGGTTAAAACATGTTTTTCTAACATTCAGACAGCATAAGAAATGGTGCAAAAAATTGCCCAAACAATATAAAAATTTTGCCTATTATACTGAAAGTGTTTTCTCACTTATTTAATAACCTCATCATAAATACTGATTAGCTGAAATTGTAAATCTGATAGCAAGTAATAATAACAATAACATTCTCAAACTACAATTATGAATACAATATTCATGAATGCACATACGTTGACTTTGTGCAACTCATTGTCAGATTTAATGCGTATCTTATTTCGCATTAAATCTGAGACCCTTCGAACACATTGACGGCATAAAAAGCACTGATGCACTTATAGATGGCTATTTTGCATTTATGAGAATACATTTATGTGTGTTGTATGTGTGATTCCACAAGTATGGTTTATGTAAAAAGGAGGATATTGAACATACCAATAAGTACATAAAGTGACCAGATTACACATCCAAGAGCGATAGAGTGAAAAATGGCAGAGCAAAGGAAGCGTCGTTTCTCCGAAGACGTCATGGGCAGCAGCTCCCAAGAACATGGAGCTTTTAGTTTCGTCCTCATTGTGAACGGATAGCGACAAAGCTCACAAGACTTGCTGTTTGATGCCCGAATCCAGTGCTGGAGACATACTTGATGTACCCATCGTAGTGAACCGGAACAGTAACACGGGGATATCAGTTCTCCACAAGATGAATCACAGTGACATATTCTATAAAATATTCATCATCACACATAAGACTTGACATAATCCATTACAACAATCAATATTTTATCTTGCTCATTCATCCTGGCCTATTCCGCTAATAACATAAAATACTAAGAATAAGACTCGTTTAAACACACTTAAATTATATAGCTAATAAACTACAGTACAAAAATCATACATGTATTATAAGTCTAAAGCTACACCAACTCAATCAGTTTATAGCTTCCGTTCCTATTGCATAGAATCTCTTTAGCTAACACAAAAACAAACTTTAATGGGACAAAAATGCATTTGAATTTTTCATAGTTCATAGCTTAGGCATTCACTTACAACCAATAGCCACATAAAATACCTACAGTTCAAGTCTTCTGTAAATATTTAAGACACTCTACACAGAATATTCTCCCGTCGATTTATTCAGCAATTCACCTTTATAAAGCTGATACACACAGTAAACAGCTACCGACTTCACAGAAGATAACGTCACCCCTCCTATGCAAATGCGGAATTTGATGTACATGAATTTTTCAGCGCAAACACGACACAGATAGATGTCTACTATAATCATAGTGCTCTTCCCTACATAAAACATTACTCACTCACATAATATTATACATGCTGTATACTCCAAGTCTACCAACATTATGCCCGACATGTTTTTGTGTTTTTTGATGCAGATTTTTAGTGAAACTATATATTTCTCTGTGTGTTGTATATTTGTGCTCAAGTCAAATGCACATAAAGGCTTAGAGTAAGGATTTAAAGATTTAAACCCATCATCTTGCTACACACAAGAATTTTTATTTTACCCATCAAACCAAACCAAAGCAAAGAAGCAGCCCAAAGTTTACGAAAGAAAGGAAGAGCTAATAGTAAAGTAGTATCTGTATGTAACTAAACTGCTCTAAGATTTATTAGTAACTCTATACTAAAAGCAGACAAACCAGTTTCTGTATAAAAGCATTATAACTCACATCACACGACATTAAAACTGCAGACCTCTATAATCCACTGGAATGGACGCTATTACTGTGTCTATCAAATCACAACTTTTCTCTTCCATTATCCCTAGCATAGCATTAAGTTATTACACACCTACCTGTAAAGGGTCTTTGGGTATTAATACAAAGCAACAACAATAATATTAATTATCCTTTCCTTCATTATTATAGTACTTATACTAATCAATACTGTAGTGCTAGCCGTCATAAAAAAATCCTATACAACATGCATAATCGTATTATTTGTATTTGCATTTTATAACATCCTACTTTACTTACATTGTATAATATACTAAGCACTACAAGTACACGTAAAAGTTGCATCACTGCATCTGACATCTGAAAAGGTCATAATATCAAAATCTAATCATCACATCTGTAGAAGAGAAAGAGAAACACTCTAGAATTGCAACCTGGCTATGGCTTACAACACAAGAAACATTTTCCCCATCGACCCCATCCAAGTAGAGTAGACTGTTCAATACATTTACATTGTAGTTTAATGCAGTATGTATTTATAAGTTGGTATTCTATGTAAATTGTATATACTAATACAGTGTCATGCTTGTAATAAATGAACGTGCGACTGCTTTCCATAGCCAACTCACTAAAAACTATTTCCATTGACAATTTTTTCAATTCTCTACTACTTTATGCAACAAAGCTTTGACTTGACAAGTTATAGTTTCCCGCAGGATCATGTCTGCAAGTTTTTTTGATAGCTTGGAATTTCTATTTTCAACATCGAGCTACCTACGTCAACTCACTCGCTCTATAAAACATCCTACCAAAACACTTTACAATAAATCGATTTTTGATGTGCCTAATGTATCTCATTTTATACAGTATACGAATCTACAACACAAATACAGTAGCTCTATGGAATGTAAAAAGACATTAATTGACATCGTGCAATCCTGACCTCGCACTTGTTAAACCAATGGAAGTAATACGGCAAATTCGTTACATTTTCTTTCTTCAAAATTATAAAAGCTAAATATCAGGTTGTGTCGCTACTCAACTATGCCATATAGGTACCTGTACCTTTATGCTTCTTCATGTATCAATTCCTTACATTTCCTTACATAACATTACATAAAGTAGGTAAATCAATACTCTTCTCAGACGGTATGGACTATTGTAATTCATGCAAACATATACAAACTGAATATACAAATTTTGCTGCTTATACTTAAAAACACCTATGGGAAAACATCAGGTCTTATCATTAGTAAGCAATATTTATTATAAATAATATTTACGAAAGTTTTATTTAATGATGGCTTATATAAAACTTGCATAATGCAAAAATCCAAGTTGCATTTCAATGCAATTTGAGTCTGTATAGTTGAATATTCCAAAGGATTATTGTAAATTGTGAGTTTGAGTGAGTTAGAGAAGTAATTCAATACAACCAGGATGCTACAACAAAATAAAGTAGCACGCAATACACATCATTATGATCATTTGCCTGGAGAATGTTGTACAGCTGGAATAAAAATAAAGTAATGCTCCTGCAAAGAACATTTTCTTGATTGAAGCTTAAGGCTACAGCACCTATACAACCATTGCCTGGAGCTATCACATAAAACGACACATTAGCAGCTTAAAGCCTAACTCCTTGTATCGTATAATTCCACAACAACAACACTTCATTCTGTACACTGCTAGTAGCATTTATTTCTAAGTACCTACCTAAGTTAATATACAACGTAGTATACACTACATTTCACTTGTTTCCTTCTCCTTTGGCAATAATACTACAATTGCAATGTTATAGTTATGAGTATGACTGTGTGACTGGCTACAATGCATTATGTACTTTGAAACTAAAACTATAATACAAAACTTGAATTAGTATTTGTAGTTCAGTAGTTTACTGGTTTGGAGAACTATATAACCCTTACCAAGGCAAGTAAGACTAAGGCAACTTCT
Source organism: Pogonognathellus longicornis (assembly GCA_034694085.1). NCBI lineage: Eukaryota > Metazoa > Arthropoda > Collembola > Entomobryomorpha > Tomoceridae > Pogonognathellus > Pogonognathellus longicornis. Next base: position 21,196 of record JAQFYB010001054.1, read on the forward strand.
TAGAAAACAAATGTTTTTGTACCTGCAAAGGTAAGTAATTCACTTCCACGTTCCTTCTACTGCATATCTGAGTGGAATTACTTAGTTATTACTTGTAGTTATACACATAGCCTTTACTTCCTTACTTTTATTTCATTTCATTTCGTCATTCTCTTGACTTAGACTGTGCATTTGTCTGTAAAACTTGACTTTGACTTGAGAAAAATATTTCTTTGTCTCCCATGATAATTGTGCAATCCTATATTAGTTCACACAGTAGATACTTTGCTTATCAATGTGCTTTGTTCGTGTAATGTCGTGTTCGAAAGAATATTGAAATTTCCTTTTCGTTTATACTGTACATGTACCCGTGGAAGTGTTGTCTATGGATTCCTTATATTACTCGTATAGAGTTTGTTTGGAACATGTTTTCTTCATCTAGTACAGAGATATAATGCGCATTGTGGCGTGTTATTACTCTCATAATGTGGAGTAAATTACACCAATAGTTTTGTAGGGAACCGGTGGAATTGTTGAGTCTTTGTCTTTTGTAAGGTAAAAGGTAGCAAGTCACGTCTGCACTTTGTTCAGTGTTCTTTGCTTAAATATCTAACTTTAGTTTTTATCACTCTTTCAAAATAATTATTAATGATGCGACGACTTTTAGAAGGTAATAGCTACTAAGAGACCTGCGTTGTAGTCAGTGCAGTGTATTAGTGTACACAGTGTGCCGTGGCTTATTAATAACGTGTGTTAGTTAGTATATGAGTAGGTACTTTCAATTTCAACTTGTAATGTAAGCTCGTGCTAACTATCATTTCAAGGATATTTCTGCGTAGGTGTATATATGAATGTGGTGGTAATGGAATAATGAATTGTATACCATATACAGTAGCATACCTACAAAGTACACACGTAATAGAATAATGACTGCGAAAGGTATATAATGAAGGTACAAAATATTCGCTTGCTTTGATTATTACTATTATGTAATTATTATTACTATTATAAATACCTAGGTAGACCACATCAGTTTGTTGGTAACACAACGTTCCAATGCAATGTTCGTTTGAACTTGAATTATGCAAACAATGGCATCGAGGACGATAGTGTGAAGAGTCCAATGTGAAACCGTACAGGAAATGCAATTGTATATAAATGATAGATCAAAGGAAGTGCCTTTGATTTTATCATCTAAAACAGAGTAATCAGCTAAATTAATGCCATATGTATCTACCATAATAATACAACCTATTAGTAGGTGTCTGTGAACAAAAAATGAATACCTCTACTTCATTGGATTGGAAACTAACAAAAGACCTCACTTACGGCCGTTACGGCTATAATAACTAAGATCGTTAGCTTTTAAGACAATGTTATACAATGTTTCTTAACATTGCAATTAAGACTACTTTGAATTAATTTCAATTTTTTGCCACAAGGAGACATTTAAATCAGTTCAACCTATATGCTACAACTATCGTATGTGTACAGCCATTGCTAAATTAAATGCACTACTGTAGTTTAAGGCCATCTGATTTGCACTACAATACACAAAAGCGCTTTTGTAGTATCCTAGTATTACCTTCCTGTGAATAGCACTCGTAGTATTAAAGCAACGACAAATGCTCCCTACAGTAATTATGATCATTATCCTGATCTACTTATATTTAGTTTTCAAACTAAGAATACCTTCCCTGTTAATTTCTACTTTATATAATGTAACTGTTACATCTATTAAAGTACGAAGTACAAAGCTAGGACTAGGATGTTACTAGGCCAAGAAAACACTTGGTTGCTTACTGCTTGCCCAGCTGACGTTGATTGATAATAATTATGTAGATATCTAATGCACTTTGTATTGAGCATAATACTCCAATGGTTTATACACACTAACTAGTAAGTAACTACCTAACTTTCATTGTGCTTAGAAAAGATAACAAGTTAACGAGTCCTCACATTTGTGGAACCTGCCACAAAACACTAATAGTGTGGCGATAACCTTAAAACCATTTATGTATAGTAAGTACCTAACTTTACTGACCAGAATATCTTGGCACTTGGCATTATAATAGCAAAAGTACCTTAATGAATTTTCCGTTCTCATCTAAAACTACTATAAACTAAAACATGGCAAAGCAAGCAAATGAAATATTCCGATAAAATTAAAGTGCATAAATATTTACTTCAATGATGAAGAATAGGAAAACATTAAATGGTACAAGGCAGGAGATTGATATAATGCTTATAGTGGACGAAACAAAAACTTCCTCAACCTTCTCATTCTCAAGTGGACAATAAAAAAATTGTCTGTATAGCTTGAAAAATAGGTAGGTAAGTACTAATTGTCACTTTTTCCAAATTAAATGGATATTTTAAATCTGAATCAATAAGACTAACGAATTGATGATATTGACATCATTATCAAACATTTTAACTCTTGAGTTAACACATGCAGTTCCGGTTCATCATAAAAACCAATTTTTTGGCCCTATGTTTAGGGTGCCTAATCCATTTTCAAGGAAAAATAATATTAACTCTATGAAGAGTTCATTAGCATTTGGATTTCAGTTTTTTAATGATGCTGAGCTTGTAAATATGCATTTTCACCTATTTGCCTTGTCACTCAAACAACTAAATACATTAAGCTTATCATTTAGGTGTATCAAATCATAATTGCAACACACTCTGTACTTTATACACACTTTTTTACCTTTAAATCACTTTCAGGTGCTTTAGCTTAATTTATAGCATACAAAGTCGTTTCTTTGTCTTTGCCTTAGATTAGTCATATACAGCAATATTTAATAGAAATCACAATTTTATACACAATTTTATACACAATTTTATACACAAGTTTACATGTACACTTGATTGCTTTGTTTGTGCCGATTTAGATATGACATGGGATATTACGTTACGTTTGTAGCGTAATTGAATAACGGGGCAGACGTGTGCGTCAGGTTGGATAAGCTCATAAAAGATACCTACCTGTAGGATTATTGGAAGCACCAGGACATAAACTAATTGAGTAGGTATCTAAGAACGAATGTATAAACGGAAAATAAAATGTTAATTTGTACCTGCACAGGTCGATGCCTGCTGACAAGATGGAAATCACAGAGTCTTGCCGCTCCATATTGCCAATTGGCAACTAAACGAGTCAGTTGAAAATGAAGATATACGCAATAGAATTATGAATGTTTGTAAACGTAGACACTTCTCGGGATTCGGATTTGACACTAAGTGGCTTTTATTATTATGTGCGCCACCGTTTCCTTTACAATGTATGAGCTTTGGCTTTGTGATCCTTTTGTATCCTTTGCACTAATAGAGCTGCTCTTGTGTGGCTGTTGCGTTTCCGATGTTTTACGTAAGTACTGGACAAGTACCAGGAGAAAATCAATAGAAGAATATGTCGTATGTGCTTGTGGCTTGTGCGGACACTGCGAAGAAACACAGGAGCGAAGGTTAATACAAATAGCTGAAGTTCACGAAACTTGGCTTTATATATAGGAGCTTTACACAGGAATGGTGTACTACTATATTATGCTAATTTTATAAACGATGCAATTTATCGAATGTTCTTCAGTTTTAACTTTGCATTATCACACGACATTACACATTTTGCACAGCCCCTTGTTTTCGGTATTTCTATCATCTGCAAGAGTTCCATTGCAATTTGCAATTGTTTCTTTGAACTTGACTATACACTCATTCACTTATGCTACTCACTATGTACATTTCGTTTAACTCAGCTCAGCACCGTGCTCTTCCTGACCAGAATGCAACACCAAATATTACGAGATGAGAAATTATTCTAGTAGCACAGCAGATGAATTGCAATGAAGTTTTGTGTACCTACAGTGTGTAGATTCAAGACTTATACTTGTATTGTATTGTAGTATCTGTAGAAATAGTAGGTAGCTCCGTCAGACCAGAAAAGTTATACAGGACAACAAGACCTTCCTTCACATTATATTGCACACTTACATACGCTTGTTTTTCACTTGTTTTTCTTGACTGTGAATTAGACTTTACATTACTACTCCTATAATATAACACAACAACACAACATAAAAATAAGTAGCCCAGGAGCAGGAGTCAGTGTAAAAAACTGCACAAGAAAACACGAATGTCTTTTTTGTGAACTTGTGTGTGCGACTTGATGTCTTCTCTCGCTCTGTGCACTATAAAATCAAATGCACTGCTAGAGACTCTGATCCTCACGGACTTTTATGTACTCCGCACCAAGTTGGTCGAACACATTCGCATCCACCACTGCTGCGGGACCACACCATACCACCCAACACTCCAACAACACAAAGATCACTCACTCAACAACGTGGCTTTGGCTCTGGCTTACCACACTTGTAGTTTTGTTCCATGTACCATACGATAGAATATTCATGTGTTGGCTTTTGCCTTGTTTTCTTCTATGCAGCGAATTGAGCGTATACATACGTTACATACATTAGTTTAATACTTATTTATACTTTGTTTCTAATTATTACTTTCGTGTTCAGCACAATACACAGTCAAATCACATCCTTGTATATACCAATATGTATGTATGTTTGTGTCTTTGTAGATTTACAAGAGACTAGTACTAAGTATTATGATTATTATTGCATTCAGAAAGAGACGACTGGTATTATAGAGGAAGTCTGCTGTTACGGGTCACAAAGAAGTGACTTTAGTTATCAGTTATTAATATGTATTACTAATTACTTACGTATCAATACTCAGTTACAAGTACTTATCAGCTTTGCCGCAAATTTGCCCAAGACAGAACTGCAATTTATGATCAATAAGTAATGTTATGTACTTGCAATCAACTTTATGTAATTCGAGGTAAAATTGTAGTATGTATGTATAAATTATATATATGTTAAGATAAGTAATTCGAGGATTACCTTTTGAGCCTTGTATGTATGTTGTAGAAGGATTATTATTTTCTTTTTATAGTGTAGAAGAGTAGGTTCCTAATCAGATTAGGAATTAGGAAGCAACAGCCTTTTTCATTTATATTGGTTGTAGAAATTACGACAGTTATTAGTAAACTAAATGAATTTGAGGATTTTATCACATCACAACGCGAGTCACAACTTCAAAGACTAAAAATTGTAGACAGGAAAGTAAAATACAGGAGCTCTTGATAAATGAAGTGATAAATATATTTTTATCGTCTTTATCATTTACTAGTAACTTTATCGACAAAACGATAGTTATTGTTGCAGCACGCACATTCGTTGATTTGAGTCTGAATTGAGTAATAATATTAGTATCTGTATAACTGTGTGTGTAAAGTTGGTGTTGAGATATCGATCGTTTAATCTATTTGTGCATGAAGTTCCACACGTGATACTTAAGTATGGTCATTTATTTATGCATGAGCTAAACATCGTTTTGCAACGTGTGATGAGCAGAATGAGCACTTTTTGTAGAATTGTCTGAGAATGAGCTAGGTATATCTGTAAGTATACGGCTTAGTTCAGCGAATCGAATTCTTTGCAGTATGTTGCTTCTTTAGGTAGTTCAGTATGTAATATTGGAGCAAACTGTCAATTTTGGTGAAACCCAACGAACAGGAAATGAAAATAAGTATTTGTAGAGAATATAAAAAAAGATTGGAGGTTTCTTCAAAGATAGTCTTGTTCTTGTAACATGTTGTGTGTACGTGAGTCTATTGGATGATGATTTCAGTGAGTAAGGTTATGTACAATGCTGATTTTCAGTTTTCCCGAAGTTATAAAACTGTCACAAGCACCATATCAGAATGTCAATTCAAATCAGAATCCAATTTCATCCAATGCAATTCTGTTCATAGTAGGTACTTACTTACATAAAAGTAGAACCTTGAAATCACTCAGACAGAAAATAACATAGCGTTCTCAGCAACTGATTCAGTTCAGTGGTTAACGTGATGATTCAGGGATTTTATTGGATACTTTTATTTGCACTGAATATCAATGCAATTCCATCAAACTGAAAACTGTCTGATTCAACCAACTCTCAACTCCCTTCAAACTCTTCCCTTCCACCATCAACTCAAAACAATGGCACAATAAGCAAACTTATTTACGACAGTTGTGACTACGTTTTAATGATTTGTCTTTTGGCAATTACATTACTTTTATGACCATATACCTTTCACGCAGATCCAGAAGGTGACGAAAGTTATTTACACCTTTTACTTCAACACTCAACAACAACTACGATTCTGCATTCAGATTTCCTCGACAATAATTTTTAAGTCTTAAGTAGGTACATAGATACGTCGTTGTTAGGAAAATGAAGCTCAAAGTGTTGCTTTATAGTTTGCCATTAAGTTTGTAAAGTGCACTGACTTAACAAGTGGAGAAGGTGGTCATAGAATCTACAAAGGTGTTTACCAACCAGCAATAACTAACTACCTAATTCATTTGTTTAGCAGAAGCAACCAGCTAAAATATTATTCTCTGTTTTGCATCGTAGATTGCTCCGTGTATGAATTATTAATGTTCTACACTAAGATAATCTTGTTATTCATAATTATTGCACTGTAAGTAGTTTCTACTTGAACTCTGACGACTATACGCTTCAGTATTGCACATGAGGATGGAGCAAGTTCATTAGAATAGTATTTGCACACCAAACTTGGTGCAAAGGATGAGCATTTGGTTATCGGAAGATTCGGGAGGGATGTGTAGTATTTGAAGATGCTTTATCTTCAGCAGCTTCTCTTCTCAAGCAAAGATTGCCTTTGCATGTCTCTGTTTTGTGTCTGTTGGTCTTAAACACACATCACATGCCAAGATTCACGACAGATGCTATACAAACCAAACACAGCACATGTACAGAGATAGACAGATAGATGTTAGTCACAAATTAAGCTTCAAGGGTCATTGATATCCAATCTAGAATTTAAGTTCGTTGTTCTCCTCTGCCAGTCAGTCCTGTGGGTCCTTGCTCGTGCTTTACTGCCTGTCGATGACAAAAACAAATTAAATTACACCATACACTATGAACATTAACAACTTTAATTTGTATAAAGAGTAACAATTCTTACAACCTGCAGGGCACCAAATATTATAACATCTATTCTGCACACACACACACAACTGATAACTATTATTAGCAAAGTATTACCTTGCGAATTTTCTAATGATTTTTTATCGCATAGCAAAGGCGATTCCATGTGTGTATGCAATTTTACAGAGCATGAATACTTTATAGCTATATAATATTATTATGTAGTCCTAGTTTGGAGTTTGGAATAAACCCCCCAACTTAAAATTGTGTACCTATAAACTACAGTCAATACTGTGTCCATGTCTATTGACTCGACGCATGCACTACACTTTAGACGGAACAGGCAGGCATGTAATTTCAATTACCGTCATTCTATACAACACAAACGCATCCAGCAGCGGGAGTGGAGAAAGCTCTTAATTCTTAATAGGAAATAGATACCTCTAAAATATGTACAAAGTACACAATCAACACAATTCTTTCAATTAGCACACTGTTTAGCCAATTTGATCCTTCCTAATTACACAAGCACTTGGGCAATCATGTTTATTATTATGGAGAACATTAATAGGCATACTTAATACCTACTTCATCTTGTATCTGTATGTAGAAGATACAGAAAATATTCCAGTGCGCAGTAAACGGAGCTTATATAGTAAGATAAACTCTAGCACTCCTGAGATACATGAAAAAGTACATACAAGTACATAAGACATAGCTGAGTATATATTTAACTGTCCATGTAGCTGGCACATGTTCTTATAATATCTGCATAAAACAAAAGTAAGAGAGAGAAAAACAAGAAAAAGAACTTAGAATCATACCTACCTAAGTAATAGTGAGTGAAGATGTTTTGTTCACTTTTTCTTGCAAACTATTTTGCACCCACTGCTAAATTAGTCTTTTTGTTTGTGATCCGAAGAAATTTTGCAAAGATGATGCAAACTGTTATTTACAGGCTCCACGTTTATACAGTGCATAATTACATTTAATTCATACCAGTATTTTGCAGATTATAACTATTAGTATATAGATACTACTTATTTCGTATATATTTTCAACTGGATATTTCCTGGGTATTGATACACAATGTACATACACTTTAGTATCTCTAGAGTATGTGTCTTAGTACTATAGGCTGGTATAGTCACACTTGACTGTGAGGAAGTATGAATGCCTTGGGTAATTGAGCGATATTAATCATGTTGGTTAAACACAAACTGTGAAAGAAGTCGAGCGTGTAGTGAGTTGTGCGGGCCGGGGACCTAGGAGTCAATGTAAGCTCAGCTATTTATTGATTCAAACTGGGAAATGTTTACCCAGTTAAGCGAGTTTACCTCATGACTACTGTGGTGAAACGGAATCAAACACTACACGGACTCTCCATAATATCCAAACACAACAGAACTACAAGGCGACACAAAATGCATTCAAACACAGATCAGACAAACAGCAATCGTCATTCTTTGCGTTTGATTTGATGCAAAAACTGCAGAATAATGCGGACTGTTGTCTATCTTGTGGATTTCTAGAGGATCTCTTGTAGATGGAATAAACACAGCCGTGTTTAACTTTCCTGATGCATCCGGTTTTCTATTTTAGATTGTACACATTGAAGCTACAATACATATAAATGCAAATAGGCTCTCTGTGTAATCCTATGTTGTTCTCGTAAGTGCATGTGAGAGTAGTAACACAAAATACAATATGCAGCCAAGTACACGCCATCCCGTCTGGATTTGCATAAGACTTTTCCCTGAAATGCAGGAATGACAGAATTCCTTATAACAAACACAGTGTACGTGTACATGACAGGAGGAGGCAAACTCATAGTGAGACTGTGATGGGCGAAGAAAGAAATGAAAATAATTCGCGATTCTCTCACATACATACTTTCATGCAAGAGCATCTAGCTTTGCAACATACATTATTACAGCTTTACCCGACTAGTATATGCATACAATGTTTCTAACTTAAATGTATATAGGTAGGTACTAAGTAGGCAAGGCATGTATAGACAAGGCTCGAGTTTTTTGAACAAATTGTGTATGCATGTGGTACGTATTGACACACCAGGCCATACCTAAAGCCAAAACTGCTCTTGTAAACAAGAACGAAATGCAACCATGGATTGTGTGAGAAAGAGAGAGAAAACTTGGGAAGTTCTACACAGACAGATTCTGCAAAGGAGCAAAACTCCTTTGCAACAAGAAACAAAATAAAATCAAGGCCCGATTCCTGTGTTTGTAGAAATGGGTACCATGAACTCGTTTCGTCCATCTATCAATACTTTCCTCTTCTTTTTATCTGTGTACCAATGTATTATGTATACAAATTACTAAATAAATATTATTAATATGATCACATAATATGTATCCAAATTCCTATACACTACACGTACACAGACACCCCGCAAATATATGCAAATTGTGTTTTGCACATTATTATACTGGAACCAATGACATAAAAGTGTAATGGAAATGTTTGTAACACTGCGTGACTAGAATCTTGAATTGCCTTTGTCCTGATTCCGTCCGATTACATACTGACATATGAGTATCATGTTTGCGTTTGAAATGCTGAATATTTACATAATGCCTAAAAATATCCGTCTTTTGCGAATCGTGTTTGTCTTGCAAATCTTATTTGAGTTTGCAGTAAATAGGATTTGTGTAGGTACTTGAATGTTATTTGTTAAGATAAAGATGTCCTCTACCAATTACGTCAACCAGCTCTTCATAATGTGAAGCCTTGCTTGTTTACTAATAAAATTAACGATGCATTGCGGACATGTTTTTCCTAATATTTTTATCTTCTTGTTATCAACAGCAGAAAGATTAAAATAATATGACTGTTCCGCAATGCGTGACAGTCTTTTACAACAATATACACCTACTACTACATTATACATTGTAAACAAGAATTGTTTTCATTTTTATGCTGCTAAACGCCCTAGACAGTTACAAACAAATGTACGAATGCTAAAGAGAAACGAATACATACATGATAACAAAATTTGCCTACATAACTATTGTTTACTATTGTGGATTTTTTCCTTTGTATTACTACAGGAATTGCAAACACGAAACTATTTATGTGGTTTATTATTACCTGTAGTGTGAGCAATGAAAGTGCGAGGGGGAATATATTGAGAAATTAACCAAACAGCTGATTTTTATGAAGACTGTGCAAATACTCAAAGAGCAAGGTTCATTACACCATTATATATAAATATGTGCCCATTGACTATATGTACAAGATGTACATAGTATGTATTTTAGATACAGATACACTATACTTACTTGACCAGACGATTTCGGTGACTCACATTGACATGGCTTTGCACACAAAACACATTTATTACAGGTATGTACACATACCCTCGGCAAATCACTCGAATTTTTTATTACGCTGCTGCTTGAGCCAAATTACAAGGCAAAATATATGTAATCCACACAGTAATTTGTCAACTCTATATATAACAGTATAGTATGCGTTTCAATGTAAACAAAAAGATAAACCCATGGTTGAAAGCTGAATGTGGTGGTGCTGAGGATTTGATTTGCACAAGGCTGAATGATAAACAGTTCAGCTGTACCTACTGGTACTTACACTTACAACATAACACCGAATACGTAGCACCAAAAAGGTATACAAAGCAAATGTCGATGGATTGCTCAAATGGCAAACTTTTTTTTTGCTTTTATATTAATCTAAGTAAATCTATGTGCAAAACATAGAAGTGAACTTCGAACCCTGTGTGTGTGAAGTGAACAGCACTACTAGTTACACTAAAGGTTGTCCTAGTGGGATTCTTCTTCCTTTTGACAAAGCTCACACGTAGATAAAATGTGTATGAGCTGCGTTTGCTACAGTATGTAGTTTAAGAGCTCCTAGGTAAAACTACAACGTGTATTTATGTATATACACTCTCTGTATACGGACTGTGTTTTTATGCACCAACATAAAACACGACGTAGATACATATAAGTACACACACTCACTAAACTACTAAATGCCCGATAACCAAAACCAAATGAATTCTGCCTAAGCTGTACAGTGAAACGAAACCATTGAGAGTTGTATGTAGTTCTTGTATAGGAACAGGACAGCATAGAGCAAAGCAACGAGTCGAGTCGAATCCCAGTTTGCAAATCTTTCCAACCAGTAGATAAGCCATAGCATACTAAACCTCACGAAAGAGGCGTTCTTCTTTCCTACACATTGCAATATACCAGAATGCGACTAGCATTTTACTAGACTGTTACTACTATGTACATACAATACACGTTTTCAACATTTGCTTTGTTAGCACAAGTATAAGTAGCAGTCACTATTCCTTTGCTCTTCTAGTTTGTGTAAGTGTATGTAATAATACTTTTCCACCTTTGCTTTGCATATAAAACACTACATGCTATATAGTGCATACCCAGTAGAACTAGAGACCCTTGAAGTGTAATAGGACTAGTGGCAGGCACCATGCATAACAGATGCACAAAGAGCTCTGGACATAGAATAGCTGCCAATAATACAATCCTGTATTATTAGTCTTGTAACGAGAAGGTGCACGCAAAATACAAATGTAACCAGAATATACCAGTACAGTTTTGCATACTTGTTACTAGGCAGTCAGTAGTTGTGTTTTTGTATGCAGAAGGATTACTATACATTTATGTATGTGTAGTATATATACATACAGTATCACAAACAATACTACGTTCTTCAATTTCCTTCTCATGACTGTGTATGATGTGAGTTGTGTAGAGCAAACAAAGTATATAAAGCCATGTACTAGTCTTATGCTCACTTTGTTCCTGGACTCTTAATGCGTTGCTTCAGCCATATAAACGCTATAATTCAAAGTGAGAGATAATACATTGTAGCAGAAATGTTGCAGCTTCAAGGTATGTATATGAATATAGTAATATACATTACACAAAGTAGAAGGTAGAGCTGTACATTTTACAAATACAAGACTGACACATAGTACACAATACACATTATACACATAATATACAAAACATAGTTGGATGATGATGGTAATAGTAAATAGTGTAGAATAAGCAGGGAAGAATATTGGCTACAAGGAGATTATATTTTATACTGTACATATTACACAGCTCCACTTCATCACCTGCATCAAATGAACCTTGCGAATTTTTCCAAAGCCAAGGTATGACATATGAACTAAGCTTAAAAGATTCTATTACATGTATTGCATTACATACTCATGCAATGGAGTACTAGACTCTCATCATTGCATACTTTATTCTATGTATCAAGTTTACCTTAATTGACTTACCTTAGTACTTCCACTGCTCCTTTTCTTATTCTTAATGCAATATGTATGTTTGCTGTTTCGCCCCGAGGAAACTGTTGTGCTCAAATATTATTAGTGAATGTATCTATGCAGTAGCATTATAAGCAGTTTTCGCAAAATTAATATACATACATTATACACCTCAGTATGTAGTTGTATACTAGGACTGCTGTGGAAAAGGCACAAAAGTACCCATTATACAGGCAATGCAATTTGAAGTAAATGAATATAATATAAAGTAAGTGTAGGCATTCGAAAGAAAGAAATGAGATGCTATGCAGTAATCGTCTTCTTTCTGCTTTAATTATATTGTAATACTGCAATGCACTAGTGCTGCAGCCCATCTCATGTATATCTGTCTGTGAATCTTTAAACACTCACCATAACATAATGCAATGCAATGCATTTGCTAGTTCCATGTACCAAAACCGTACTACGTTCTACACACAATATGCACCCAACCATTTACGATATTAGATTACCTTTGTAAGTAGTTGTAGTGTATAGGTACATAGTAACTGTGTGCATTATTCTGTGTGTGTTGTGTAGGGCGGTTGTAGACTTCCATTTATATTTAGGACTTGAATATTATGCTAGTAGTTAACCGAAGTAGGGTAGTAGTTTGCTGTAATAATAATAACAGAAGAGATACAATGCAAACTTACGTGGAGATTAGTGATGTGGATGTGTGTGAAAGCACTGAATGCATCGAAATTCAACACGTTTTGCATTTGTTTGGCACAGAATTACTTAGCGCTTGGCCAGCCAGCTTAACAGACTAGAAAAACATAACAACTCACACGTTTTAGTACCCAGAGAGAGATATATGTAAAAACCAACCTGCACGCTTACTCCAACATATCTGTACATTACGCTCTAACAATAATGTAATGCTTTTTTTGCTTTAAACATCAAAAATAAATTATCTCTTGTACTTGATTAGTACAAAAGGTTTGGTTTCATTTCACCGTAAGTGAATTTCATACTCACAAAATATTATGTTCCAATCCAACCACTTACAGCGATTTGTAGTAGGATATACACATACAACATTGTACTTCGTTTTGTATATTAGTAAAATCATTTATACGAATACATATGTATTACATCGAGTACGAGTCATATCCTTTCTTCCTTGGCACACATCGTACAGCAGGATCATTTATGTATCCATAAGTGTTTTACTTTGTTAACTAGGTTCTAGATATAAATAGTGATATGAATGATAAATGTGTTGTATGAATTAAGTCAATTATTCTATTGATGCGCTGAAATGCATTTGTTCGTATACCTATGTGGATACATGTAGGTACACAATTCTTGACTAGCTCAGATTTTGTTGTTGTTATTAAAAGTACAAATTCCGGAAACAACAGGTTGACTCATTTTTCTAGTTTATACGCAGCAAGCAAGAAAAATATTATTTATCATGTATGTACAAACATAGATAAGTATAGATACAGCTTATGGAAAGCTACCTGAACTTGTAAGTATGCTGTAAGAAATTATTGTGGAAAAGTAATATTGTTCCACATGCGAGAGCACTACCAGTTGACAGTAAACCTATTTATTTCTCAATTGTATGTTACATACACGTAGTTATTGTTAGATAGATTGTACCAGACTGTATTATTACCTATTGCGTACACAGCAGGTGTATATATAAAATAAATATACCTCGCTAGACGTGTAGGCTTTATTATTGAAAGGAAAATGTGTTCGACATGGTAAATTGATTACTTAGGTTTTATTTTTACCTGCAAACGTGGCTGCTACAACTTGATTAGGATTATGGACAGAGAACAAGAAAAATCAACACGTGAGACTTGAGCGTGTGTTTGTGCATCTAGTATTACGGAAATGCCACTATTCTATTACGTAACGACATCATACATGTAGGAAACAATCAATGAGCCAGTGTAGGAATTACAATTTACAGCAGTACATACAAATACTATTGCATTGATGCTATTATACAGATACGTTACGTACTTACTAACAAAACATACAAATACAAAATACAACCCAATACAAGTGCACTAACCTATTACCTACATTGTTTATGTCATCTATTGAGATTGAGAACAAAATTCTAACCGCACATTTATTATTTATTTAGATAAAACCCAATATTGCGATAAATAGCTGTTTAGCCCTATTGAGATTTACCGTACCATGCACACGACATCATGCATATTCCATGTACGTTTAAGCAAGACATTTGTATTTGTATGTATTGTAATGTAATACACACTTTTACAGGGCAATGTTTATTTAGTAGTTGTTTACCTAAGTCCTGAATTTAGGCTGGAAGAGATTCGTTGGGTAAAGAAAAGTACATTTCGTGGTAGAGGAGTGTATTGCAGATGTGTAATTTACAATTAGATTGTCTTGTAACATACACAAAATTATATCAAGCAAAGCTACAAAGACCTCACGAGGTAGACTTAAAATCAAAATGAGTATGCGGTATACCCTGCCTAGTACCTGGGTTGGATTTTCCGTTAGTCAGCATGTACTGTCTAAATTATTTTTTATGAATTATGGCTTGTATATTGAATGAGTATTAATTACTTATAATTAAATATTGTACTTGATTACTTTTGAATGCTGATTTTGAATGTAAAGCAGGAGCCGTATTTAAGTTTTTGTGCCATCCATGGTTTCTTTATTTGTTAACTTTGGGTCCTCTGACGTCACAACCGTTGGACTAAACCAATTGTCCAACGAACTTAGCGTTAGTTTGGCCCTTTAAAATGTGTGCCAAGTTTCATTGTACTCGAGTTAGCTACCGTGTTGACATATGGACATACATAACGACTCTATAAGACCTCGTGAGGAAAACTAACAACATACCTTATTGATCACTGCAGTGAAGCTTATCCTTTATTTATAGCGTGGCAACACACGTGCATGTATGTATTCAGATTCACACTCCCAAATTACAATTCTGTCAGAGCATACATAAATAAAAACATGTCTTTCATTGTTCATTGTATTTCTAATGCAGTGCATTCAAAGTAGAGATATGCTTCACCGCATGCTGTTGAAATTACTGGAGACAGAATGAATGCTGAAATCGCAGAAATACTAAATACAAATATTGTTGTGACAGAACTAAGTCACAGCTTTATCAATTTTGCACATAATGCTCAACAAACGTGCTCAATGTGACTTTAAGTAAACAATATAGGCTCTTTACTTGTTAAACTTTACTTTGGGTGTTCTAAAACTGGTATCCAAAACCGGGGCTCAGTACATTAAATGTTTAGTTCGTGGAGGTAATCAATTCATGTTTAAAGAGATGAAGCACCACAATACAGCGCCAGGTGTAAGTGGTAATAAATGTACCACATCAAATTCAATTACACATTACACTGTGAGTTTGCAAAATTACAGTTATGTCTTGTAAAACACTAGAAACTATTAGCTACCTAAGCTATATGCACATAAAATCCTTAATAATAAATGAATACTTTCAACTTTGATCATTTCCTTCAGCAACATGGCCTGGTGTAGGTACTTTATTTAATATTCAACTGATGCAGGCGAAGATTGTCTACCTAGCTAAATGTAAGTGAGACGTAATATTCCCGTGAGTGCTGTAGCAAATCAGTTATGAATGAGCGAAGTCTGCTAAGCGACTAAAAATGAGTATTCAAATGTTAATTTGGCACTTTGTTCTCTTTTTATTTGCGTGGTTTGAGTGATGCCGACTCTCCGTTGCTTACAAATTGTTTGTTTGCCTTGCTCCGAACTCCAAAGTACATTTCTTTTGTATTATCATGCCGGTACGCTGTGTACTTACGTGTTTTCCATGAATTCATTTGCACTATTTTAGATTACTAATACACTAAGTATTTATAATGGTTATTGTTTAGGTAAGAAGTATGTACAATCTTGAATCGAAAGAACTTGAGAAAGAACAGAAAACCCTCGTACAATTATCAATAATAGTTTTTTCGTTGAAAGAATCGCAAACTTTCTTTTTGTGTTTATGTCTTTTTGTCTTCATGTCTGTGTAGGTCTTTAAATAAGTTTTAATAAACTATTAGTTCCAGGTAAACAGAATTCATTAGGAAACTAATTAAATTTAGCATTTGCATGCATTTAATGGATATTAGATTGTTCCTTTAGTTTTGTTTGACAATGGAATCCATTTATGATGTTTTTAGAAGTTTTTCCACTTCGGGGAAAACAATTGTTTCTATATACCTACTAGAGCGTCTAGAGGGTCGCCTTTTTCCAGCCCAACCCTATCTGGCTCCTCGAGCATGCCAACCCA
>JAQFYB010001055.1:0-37785 GCA_034694085.1 Pogonognathellus longicornis
TCTTTCCCGATTCAACTTTTAAGCAGTGATTTCAGGCTTAATTTGCAACCTTGGAGATAATACAGTGGATCCTTAAGTTAATAATAGGTAATACAATTATTATTTGGGCCTGCATCTTGTTTTTAATTTTATGACAGTTTATCTTTCGTTTACGACAAACCGTCAGTCGTATTGAAATGAACAAAGGACATTTGTGCAGATTAAAAGCGATCATATACATACATAGTAAAGTTAATAAAGTTACTTAAATGTATTTTATTTATTTATTTATTTTCAGGTTGGACTGGAAAGATGGAAGAAGAAGATGATGTTAAAGTCTGGGAAGATAACTGGGATGATGACAACATAGAAGATGACTTCAGTGAACAACTAAAGTAAGTTGGGAGTTATTGATACAGTTCATTGTCATTGTACCAATAATTTCAAATACATCTACTTACATAATACTATCTTGGCGAAAATTCGCCTATATATTGTCTACTTATACATTGCAATGCCAAATGTATATAGCAGATGATACATAGACAATTTACAATGTTTGTATTTGTAAAAATCAAAAATCACATTTATATGGTCTATATATTATTTTATAAAGTATATTAAAGATAGAAAATTATTACTTGTCTTTCCTGCCATAAAGATTAAATGTTGATTCCTGTACTCACTGTACTGTGAATTATTGTATTGCATAGTAAGATTATGTAACAGTTTATACCTCTGTGAAAATATTAATGGTTTTTGTAGTGCTTTGTATGTAGTTTAATTTTGTGTTCTAACAAATAATCAGGTTTTTAGCAAATTAAACAGAAATCTCGCATACAAAAATGATAATTAAAAAACCACACTCACAAAGTACTGTTTTATTAAGTAAATCGGAATCCCATAGTGTACGAAAAGTACTGTTTTAAGTAAAGCAGAATCCCAGAGTGTATGATTTTTATTTTTAGAATATTTATTTATTTGTTTATTTTGATCAAAAAGATGCATTATGCATTACAAAATGGTCCACTTCTAATTGCTAACTAACGTTACTTAATAAAATTATCAATATAAAATTATAAGTTAACATAAATGTATAGTAGAATTAAGTGAATTTACGAAGTGTTTTCATGAAAGACATAGTAACTAGCCTAGCTTGTACCTTGTATCGCATTATCTTAGTTTTAATTTATGAATACTTTATTTTAACCTTTCAGAGCGGAGCTGGAGAAACAAGGATTTATAAAGTCATAATGAATTCCTACTACCAACTTTCATCTCTACGTCGAAGTACCTATAGGTTAAATAATAATATTTCCATACTAGTATTACATATAACCTGTTATGTCATTCTAATGTAATTTTAAAATCTTAATTGTCTACTGAAATGTCTGAGATACTGGTGTATGTCTGCTAACAGACACTTCGTACATGCATATTGAATAAATTTTGTTTCATGTATTCTGGTTGTTTGCAGAATTCACCTTCAGATATTTTATGCAGCTCTTTCATACTATACTTACAAACGCGGTAGGTAATATTAATGTACTGCAGAAAGTGCAAGTCTATACAACTGCATCGCAGTACTATATAGCAATATGAATAAATGCGTACACCATACCATACTAATAAATATACCAGTCTACAGTCTGCATAGCTTGCATTCAACAGTAGTGTTGCTTTGCTTTTATCTTGACACAGTCACACAATTTGTTAGAATTCTGTATTTATTAAAGTCTTGTAGATACACAGTACGGTAGTCCTTGCTTGTGGGAGAGTCCCGCAGTAGCAAGCACTGCATATATATTAGAATTACAGCGATTGCATGGAGAATTGAAGGCAATGTGTATGTAATGTAACTGAGGATGAGTGAAATACTCTCCAATCCCGTCAGTTTGCTGATAGCTGTCTTTCAGTCACTACCTATTGCTGGTATGTGATTACATATCTTCTGTTTGGTGTAAACAAAAGTTTCTATAGTTTTCCGAAGATTTTAGTTTCTCTTGCTGTTGCTGCTAACTCCAAGTGTTCACACGCAATTTTTCCCTATATACCGTGTAAGTAAGTACAGACAATACATACAATGCATCTATTTACATTACGTACAAGTATTGTTATTTTTGTCCCCACTTCCTTCCTGAGTTTCTATACTACATACTTACTATACTATGTCCCGTGTGTATTTAAATGTTTCTAAGTTTCTACACAAACTGCTGAGTCTGCCAATGACTTTACCCGTATACTTCTAAATGTTCTAAAGATGTAAATAAATATAGATCCTTTCTACACACCAGCAGATAGCTGAGTGTGTGAGAAATAATTTATATGTATATCATTTGAATTAAAAGCATTTATATGATTAGTTTTTTTACCAGACTTTTATTAACATCATGTAGAAACTTCAGTGCACGGATGTGTAGTAGAAGTAGTTGCTACTCAGCAGGTTCCTTGTTAGGAATCATTCCAAATGGCAAGCTCAAGAGCAATTTAATTGTGAATAATAATGTGCATGTCTCTTTTATATTTAATTTTAGTTTAGCCAACAGAACTCCTTTCTATACTTCCACAGAGTCATCCGACTTATATACTCCTTTTAGTGCTACTAAAGAAAATACCAAATACAAGCACTTCTCTGTGTGTACATCTAGTAAGAACTCTCCTGCTAAAATAATGAGTGCCAAAAGCAGAGTTTGTATCATTGGATCAGGAAACTGGTAAGCAATTCTATACTAAGTTATTAACATTTTTGGTTTTTTAACGTAAAATACTGTAAACCCTGTCAGTTTTGTATTATGCACTTTCACATACTTCATGTGCATATTCGGGGCACACAAACATACATTATTTGCTCATAGCGTGTTTGTGTTTTTATTTCCTACATATTATTTTAAGTTTACCATATATCTGTATTAATTCTACTATTTCATTCTCAACAGGGGTTCCGCAATTGCAAAAATTGTCGGTGCTAACACGCGTAATTTCCCAGAATTGTTTGAGGAAGAAGTAAAGATTTATGTGTTTGAAGAATACGTAGAAGGTAGAAAACTGACTGAAATAATCAATCAAGAGCATGAAAATGTGAAATACCTACCTGGTCACAAGTTGCCTACAAATATCGTAAGTTTTCCTTTCAGCCTATGTCACCGCGTCATTTCTTTTTACTTTTTACCATTACTAGCACATGCTATCGCAATTATTATGTACGAATTGTTGCTTCTAGCTGTCTGATGGCTTGTAAATTTACAAAGTGCGAAATAGTATTAGCTATTATACACGCAAAGTACGACAGTTATACACTATATTACCATTTATAATCACACATTCATGTCTTGTGTGTGAGTAGTGTGTTGTACTATGAAATAACTTTTATTAGCTCGTTGTAACTTAAGTGTTATAGTTTTGTGTACGCGGTCGGCTTTCTAATGTAAATATCATTCATATGATCTAGGTTGCCGTTCCAGATGTGGTTGAAGCAGGAAAGGATGCAGATATTCTCATATTTGTCTTGCCTCATCAGTTCATCAAAGGCACATGCCAGCCTTTGGTCGGCAAAACCAAACCTGGTGCAATTGGCTTGTCACTTATCAAGGTGAACCACTCTACTACTGAATGTGTGTTATAATTCGCAAGGTCATAAAGATTATATTAATATAATCTGTGAATATTATATACATCTATATTTATTTTGTGGCTTACCGCATCAAACTGCTCATTATTATGCTTACCCTGATGCTTACCCACTTTTTGTTGGAATATTTTTTCAAATCTTTACAATAGGAATCCCAACATAGTGCTGTATTTGTAAAAGGGTTTTTTGCTAATGTTAGCAAATATTTGCATATCATTGTTATATTATTTTTGTTGTTTCTCTTGTAAGTTTATACAATGGTTGTCGATCACCACTTCGGAATAATCTTTACAGATTACTTTGAGTGTTTACTCCTAAAATATTGACCAATCGAATGTAAAATAAATATTTATATAAAGGTAAATGTCCAATGATAGGACGTAGGTGTTAAGGCGTATTTTATATTATATAGTGCTTTAGGATTAACATTGATGTACTTATGTATTGTAAAGTGATTTATGTGTAACTGGAGACTTTTGTTCTTACAGGGGTTTGATATCGCGGAAGGTGGTGGAATAGAACTCATTTCACACATTATCACGAAGTTTTTAGGAATACCATGCAATGTTCTTATGGGAGCTAACTTGGCCAATGAAATTGCAAATGAGAGCTTCAGCGAAACAACCATTGGTTGGTGGATACCATTGCAATTACATATTATTAATAATGTTTTCTAATAATATGTTATATACTTATTGTGTAGGTACATAGTTGAGTATGAAAGAGAATATCGTTATATTTCATGCTAAACCACATACTATATTTTAGTTACAATTATCTTTGACATTGTTTTATGTTATTAGGTGTTCATGACATCGCACATGGCAAAATTTTACACAAACTTATCCAGACGGAAAATTTCCGAGCCGTCGTTGTTGGAGATGTCGAGACTGTGGAGATGTGCGGTGCATTAAAGGTATTCAAAGCTAATGATGCGTGGAAATAAAAAAAACTGTTACGAGTACTGAGCTCTCATTACTGGAATGATAATTGCTGTGCTGTGGTATTAAATGAATGACATTTAATGACTTTACTTTGCAGAATATTGTTGCTGTTGGGGCTGGGTTTATTGATGGTCTTCAATATGGAGACAATACCAAAGCTGCTGTTATCAGATTAGGGCTTATGGAAATGGTTCGCTTTGCCCAGGTATTAAATGTTAATTCCCTTTAAACGAACGTGCGTATGTTTTTGACAGCTTATCAATATCATCATTAGTTACTTCATTACTACTGCTATATTTTTGTTTTACAGGTGTTTTACGGCGCTAACACAAAATTAGCAACTTTTCTGGAGAGCTGTGGTGTTGCTGATCTTATCACAACATGTTACGGTGGTCGTAATAGGAAAGTATCCGAAGCTTACGTACGCACTGGAAAAGTAATTGACATAATCAGTACATACATCTATAACATTTTATTGTAGTACTCATCAATAAGTATGACAAGCTTTTTACATATGAAATGTATTTTCTATTCGCGCAGACATTTGAGGAGCTAGAGAAAGAAATGCTTAATGGACAGCGATTACAAGGCCCACAAACCGCTGCCGAAGTAAACGTAATGTTAAAAAACAAAGGTCTTGAAGAAAAGTAAGTAGGTGTGGCGGCTGTTTATGCCTCTATCTTGTCCAATTAGTACCGGATTGTTAATGAGTAAAATAAATATTTATTATATTGTTATGTCTCTATTTCTAGATTCCCTCTGTTTACTGCAGTACATCGTATTTGTATTGGGGAACTTAAGCCACCACAGCTGATCGACTGCATTCGTAACCATCCAGAACACATGTAATTTGAACTATGTTAATTGATTATATCATTTTCCAATGAAAGAATATTTAATATGCCAGTTGCATTAGAAAGGTCTTCATCACAAAGATTTTGATAAAATATTGAGCAAGTAGTCGATAAAAAAAACATATTTGAATTGCGAATTGTACCAAGACGTAATAGACGTGTTTGTACACTGCTCTTATAGATAGATATAGTTGTCAAAAAGTTAATTAATGTGTGCGAAAAATTACATTTTGCGTATCTCTAATAGTAAAAGTCAATTGATGTACCTGGCACATAACAAGTCGAAGCTATAAAGCTTGACACAGTCACTGAATATCGTGTGAAGTCGCTGTATGTTAAGAAGTAAGTTGTAAACGCTAAATGGAGTCTCACTCACATACTTTTGTCTGTAGTTTTTCTAATAGGTCTGTTGGGTATTGCAGATTGTATGCACTACCAGATTCTATTAGCAATTAGCGCGTAGTTTTTGTTTTCAGTTGATTTTATTGCTGTCGATAGCCATTGTGTCTGTACATTTGCGTCATAGTAATTTAGTACTTATATGAAGAATCGTTACCCGAATGTAAATAGTTGGACCTAATGCATTCAGTGGCCTTTTAGAGGTTTGTATTCTTTGTATGTGTACAGATTTTTGATTTAGTACGATTTAATTTTTGTCTGATTTTTTCGGCAATTGTATAGGCGTTTGCAGTTATGGTTCTGTATGTGTGCATATTGTACAGAATGTTAACGCATAAGTAATATAAGTGCTCCTGCACCTGTAGCTGTGTGTTAATGTTAAATGTGTATACTATGTTTATAATATTATGTAGTAGTTTTTACCATACAACTTACAAAGTGCCTCTTTAATCTACTTGTTTAGTAGGCTTGTATTTATTTTCTCTTTCAGCTAACGTAGTGTGAATAGTTGTATGTAATATAGTAATTAATAATACTACATTCATTAGCTACTCTAGAGCAGTGGTTGACTAATTTGTTTTTTTCTTGACATTTTAGATCGTCTGGAATAGCCTAGTCGGTCGCTTACTCACAGCTATTATGTGACAGAATCCAAAGCAATCGGAATGATCGAAGTGTGACATGGCCATTGATTGATTGATTTATAGTGCGTAGATGGTTAAATTTAACTCAATAGACAATACTAGTTTTTTCATCCAAATATCTTTCACTGCTTTAACATTGTATGTAAAGTATAGACATTAAGACTAAGCTGCATCTGGTCCTAAAAAATTAACGTGCATAATTATAATCCGTTGTTGTGGCTTGTAGATGATGTATTACATCCCTTGCCTTTGCTTTACTTTCAACACGTTCGTATATAATCTGTAAACATATCTGTGTGATATTGTACATATACCTACACTATTCGTACGTCATTTTCTTACACGTTCGTCCCTACCGGATTCATAATTATGACATTCCTAATTCCTTTTCTATGCAGTAATTTGAATTCTAAAGAAACAATATTTGCCTTAGAAAGTTTGTAAATTAGTAGTATATTAGCCTTTTGCCAACCTGAATAGAGTTTGGTCACGCTTTAATTAATACCTAGTATGAACATTGAATGTTGTGCTATGCAAAAATTGGTGCTTACAAAAAAGGTAAGGAAAATATGTACAGAAAATTAAAAAAGCTTGAATTGTTATGAAATGAGTGAATACTATTTTTAAGGAGATTTACATTTTCCAAAGAAACTCAAAATTAACCTGTGACTTGTTACGAAGAAATTATGTTGATTTTTGTCTTGTCCTTAGTTATTATTGATATGATAATCTTGGATTTGATAAATAAACGAAATGCTCTATTGTAAATTGTGTCGATTTTATAATGTAATATGAATTTTGCACTTGTACGTCTTCAGCCTGGATGTATGGTGAGATGTTGGACATTTTGACATTGACACTAATCGAGCTATTAAAAAATGAAGTCAAAATCTGCTAATTATTTGGAAATTATGACCTGTAAAGGATGTGAAATTACTATTTATTTAATAAAACCAAATCAGGATCTACGAAAAGTACTCGTTAATATGCATGTACATACAAGGATTTAGATATATTAGTATAGTCCTCCGAAAATCATCCGAATTGATTTGCATAAGAAAATAGCAACTTAATTGTTCATGTTTTTCACATAGAATTTGTGCAAGTTTGGAATTTGGATCAACTCAGGTCTTAAAATAACGGTATTAATTTTAATACTGGACAAGGTGTAGGAAGAGATAGAAATTGCATTTTAGTCAAATGGAACGGTCAAGACACTCATTAACGATTCATAACACGAGTGTACAGTGTACACTTGTATAAAGAAGCAATTATATTTTCACAATTACCAATTGGTATAAGTTTAGATATTAACAATTAATACTTTAATTCGCAAAATGCAGCATTTGTCTGCAATACAATAGTTATTGAAGGATGATAATGATAAGCATGCCGAGTAGCAACATGAGATAAGAGAGATAACAGGGTAAGCGTATTACGTAGTTTATGTTACTTATTGGAATAATAATATACATACTATCGATCTTTGGATGACACGCAATGATTGCTAGGAATGATACCGTCATATAAAGGGCAATGACGATAATTCATTATTACTTTCTGATCGCAGTAGAAGAGTAAACCAAAAGATAAGATTACAGCAGGATTTTTTAGCGCTGCCCTGATGCATTAATGTATTGGAAACGTATTGTGTTATCTGTAGTATGAAACATCAATGTTATACTCAACAGACCCCGTTTAACAGGCGTTTTAAATTGAATTTAATCGATTTTACTTTAGATTTCTATGAACATACTAGTAGATGTATATTAAGATTCTTTGAAAATTCGTTAGAATTGGAGTGCTCCAGTTTTTATTCTGTCTTTATAAAAGAAAAGTGCTTAAGTTACACTAATTGACGATGAGATTTATTCATGCAAGTCTAATTTTTCTGTCATTTCATTTCCTCCCCGTTGCAAAGTGCTACGTAGAATTCAAACATGTAGACCAAGAACCTAACTTTGTCTTAAAATCCACTGACTATCCGCTTCCGCCAGGTAATAGTTCTATTGACAGAGTATGGATGTTTCATACGAGTTTACAGTTAGAAATCAAGTATTTTGAACTGGATGGACAAAACGGAGATTTTCTGATGGTCTCCGATGGACCATTTCAATGGCCACCGGGATTGGAACCAAATGAAACTATACCTGTGCAACCAACGGATGATTTATTCATTCAGGCACTCATGTTATCCAACGGACTTCTTTTGTCTTGGAGTGTCAATCAAACAATAAATGTTCACACAGAGTGCAAAGAGAGTGGAACCTTTATTTATTTCCACGCTGAAAGCGTCAGCGAACAAAGAAATAAGACTTTCAGAGGCTTTGACATCTTAGTGAAAGATTTTGGTAATATTCTTGTATAAAAATTTCGATATGCTGTGATGAGTGTTTTAAACATAACTATATACAAATGTTTGCCATTTTTTACTGAATGTGTTCCATGGGTATTCCAGATGATATGAGAATGACTCCTCCTCCTGTCACTGAAGAACCTGTCGTGACAAATCCTCCAGACACTGACGAAATTTACTTTTCTACTTTCCTTGCTTGTATGGAGCCTGTTGAGGTAAATTAAGTCAATCTATCCATCTACACAATCTACAGCGTCTTTACCTATACTTTCTTGGTTCAAGATTATACGCTCTTTTTGCACCTGTAGTACCTAGGTAATACGATTTATGCACAAACTGACTGTAGATTTTTGATACTTACTTTTGCAGTTCCTGGCAGCGAAAAATGATTTTAAGAAATACATAGTCATCATGGCAAATAATTACTACAATTCTACAGACCAAGAACTTATAGAAGGCCCATTTACGTCAGTTTATACAACAATAATTATGTGTACCTTATGATCTTTGAACAATTTTTGTCTATTTTCTTTTCAAGTGTTTTAAAATGCTGATTTACTTGACAGGGAGGCTGACGTAAATATACCGGACAGAGACGGTGTACGCTATTGTGACCCCAAATGGAGCGTTTATCACAAATGTGTTGAACTTCGTTTCACCATAGTCCGTTTCGGTGTGAATGGTCAATATCTCATGACAAGTAAACAGCTCAAACTAATGTGGGATCAGGAAGCTTCATCAGTGTTAAAAGACAATGATGTAGATGAAAAATATTGTCCATATACACCACCTAAGGTAGTGAGTGATATCAATGCGTGGGTCTGGTTGGCTTTTATACTTGGAATAACTCTTGTCTTCTCGTCTTTACTCTGCATTGCTTGGATAAAGAAATCCAGCGAAGAATACAACAAACAGTACACATAATAGCTTTTAAATATTTTAATATGCATATAATGATTTGATGAGAAAATATACATTTTATACTGATGTGGCATTGCACCTAATTGAAAAAATGGGATCGTTAATTTAACTTTTATATTGATCCCTACAGAACGTTTAAAAAGTTAAAGGGATCAGATGAGCTCACTGAACCAAACCTGAAGAGATTTGATCATGACAACCCTATTTACAATTTCATCAAAGGACTGCAAAAGAAAAGTAAAGAAGAAGAAATGAATATCCATCTTGGTAACTATGTAGATGAAACAGGTCCTGTCGTTAAACGCAACGAATTGTTCCAGCATGAAGAATACCACAACCAAGGATACGAGGATGACGAAGTAGCCATCCAGATGTCACCTAAATTTACTGGATTACCAATTTCAAACAATTCTACTTCTATGAATAGGTAATATATATCATTTTTCATACATAACAGCAGTCACTTATCCACATCATGAAGGTACTACAATGAATACAATACATAGTTTGATTTTAGTAAGATAATCTACTATTTTTTTAATGTTACAGATTTCCAAAACGAAATATGAACAATATGACTACACTTGATCAAGCAGATATTTCTGATACAGAAATATAAAAGAAAATTGCATATACGTAGTCTTGTTTTTCATTAACCTGTTTTACCTTATTTCTAATTCTAACAAGAAGATTAAAAACTCTTCTACATCTAACAACCCCTACATTAGTCAAGTTCGTATTATTTGAGCTCAAACATACTATGGGGCGATCTGTTAATTTTCTTATATTCATTGATTTAATTTACACTAATTGTTAATTGATATCAATTTAAATATACAATAGACGGAAATTAATGGCAGAAGGAACCTACAGTTTATAATTACAATAAAATGATATTATATGAACATAAATTCATCATCATCAAACTGCAAGTCAAAAATGTCTTAATAATGGTATAACAAACAGCATTAATGTACTATGTATTTGTTTCTTTTGAATCGACAAAGTATCAGCACAATAAATGTACATAATATATAAAAATGCGAAACGTTATTAATAATAATAAATCTCAACGCATTATTGCCAAATAATCCATTGATTTTCCTTGCCTTAAAAATCCGAATTGGTTACAAGACATACTACATTACAGTTCCAGAAAATATTAAATTTCATAGAGAATTTGTAGATTTAAAGCTAAAGCTAGCGCATTTGTAGGTAGGCATGGTGTAAACTGTAGACAGTGTAGACTCGAATGCAAGCATATAGTATAGTATGCGTATGCAATCGTACATTGCAGCTAAGAAACTTTATGTATGTAGCATAACATTGTAGATTGTAGTGTATCTAATAAAAGTTTCAGCCTGCAGAATGAGAGGATTGTGTATGCAATGCAAAGGTGCCTGACATAACATGCGGGACTCCTGACTGTTGCCTGGCAGTTGTGCATACGTTAAAGTCTAAAAACATGGATTGAGGTAGGAGGTTCCCCTTAGGGGAGAGAGAGAACAGAAGCTTGATGCAAAGTACGTTATCCAAATGGAAATTGTAACTGACAGACTGTTGAGACGCCTGTCAAGCTCCGAAATTCTTGACAAGACAGACAACTGTTTTGCTCTTCACAAGCAGCCAGCCCTAACTTCCTTTTTACACTCGAGTCGAGGCAAAGGCAACGCAATGTTCATAAGATTTTGCTACCATGCTGTGAACTGTGCGGTAGCTGGAATAGGAGATTAATCTTCCCTAATGATTCTATACACAAACAAGTTCAAAGTTAGGGAGAGCAGTTTCTCTCCCTTATTCAACTGTCAATCCATCCTATCAGAGTCATAGAAAATCCAGCTTCTCCAGGGCCAATTTTAAAGATACATACAGCGTATCCTCAACTATCCATTTTCCTTTCATATTATATTGGTAGCAAAGCAATACAGAAAATACATAAGCTTGTCAAAACTTGATACTGTTTCCAACCGGGCTAAGTAATAGAGATTTCAGGAATTAGTGAATGATTGTAATTAATCAATCGTAATCTGAATTCAAATCTTTGAGATTGATGTTTTTCTGATGTAAAACTAATTGTAACCGAAATGTACAAATACAACAGGGTTAAACATTTGATTGGTATCCTCATAATCCTGCTAACATTTGTAGTTTACTACGTAATTAATTAACTACTAAAACACATAGGTTAAAAATAGTGTGTAATATCTACATTATATTTAATAGATCACTGTACAATCTTGCATATTTTATTCCTTTACTGTGTTAATATTATACTAAAAGTTTGTATGAATATATTTTCTTGAATTCATTATGCAAATAATTATTTCTAGATGTTTGTTAGGCATATGTACGAGCCGGTATTTGTACTTCATCGAGTACAGTGTGCCGAAAAATGAGCAATACTTGATTTCCACGGACATAATAATAGGCATACATATGTTGTCATTGTCAAGGTATAGGATATTCCAAACTAACAGTAGTGCAGTAGTTGAATATACGCTGCTTGTTGGTACAGGGAACCAAAATACATACACAGGCCAAAATAAATCCCTTTTACATAACGTGGAGATTTCATGCTGGGAATGAATGGTTTGTTAGGTTGAAGACGGTGCATGTGTGTGGTGTAATGTTGGAAGTAGCCAGAGAAGCTTTGAGATGAACACAACATCCTGACTGTGTTTAGGACGGATTTGCCGACTAAAATTGCTTCACAAGCACAAAACTTGCAAGGTAGGCCCTGGTCTCCATTAGACGAAAGTGGAATCGCAAGGTTGGAAGATCTATCGGGGAAATTGTAGTTCTAGTATCTAGAGTGCCTTCTCTTTCCCACCTTTTCCCATCAACCAGCCAACTCATTCACACGAATTTAGTCGAGTAGCCAAAGTGTAAACGCAACCTTAGAAGCGCTATCTCATCCTCCTTGCACACAGGGTCAGCTTGTAGCGTTTATACGATCGTGCACACGAAATGAGATTAAGAAGCAATTACGCCAAAGAGCAATTTGTTACTTCTAAACTTGATCCACAAATCCATTGCACTCTTAACTGTAAAGCAGGCTACAAGATCTTTGGTTAAAGACCCTTGCTGACGTTGATGTGTTTTTTAGATAAGAGCAAGAAGAAATTAATGGAAATGCATTGTTGTGTTAATACGATTTCGCGAAGAAATAGAAACTGCTTTACTACAAACACTGTGTACAAATTGTTTAAATTGGAAATCGACAAAAATGTAAATTTCCAATTAATTGTAGCCTCTTTAGAAATGACAGTGAATTCTCTCTTGAGGAACCCAGTTGTTATAACAAGTGTTGTTGTACTTGTGTTTTATCCGGTATGTTATCAAGTTGTCGTGCCCCTTTCTATTGATGTAAATTGTAACTTGAAAATATGCAGTTGTATAAGTCGCTATAAACAAATTAAATCACCTACATACATTTTATAATACACTTGTTTCAAATGAAAAGTTGTGTCTGAGTGGGTAAACCAACCACACTAGGCCGATAGGTTGTTAAGGTTGAGCATTTTTGTTTTCTCTGCAAATATTTTTCTGTTTAAGTTCAAAATACTTGTGTTTCTACACCACATCCACATTATTTAACATGAGTAATGATGTTGTATAAGGATAGGCATCAGTAGAAAATGTAATTCCTTGACCAAGTCAATATACTTAATTATAGCGTTTTGCTTGAAACACAGGTGCGTAGAAATAATTTTATAGTTTATACATAATAGGTAGGTACCGCATTGCAAAGAACGCAGACGGACACGGTGCGAGTGAGCAGTTACTGATTACTTGATGATTTGTTCCTTGTGCCAATCGCGAGTCATCAGAACAGATACATACGATACAATTTGATATGAAGTAGGTATACGCATAAATAGAGGTACAGAGATATGCATACTACCTATAAACATACATAATAAAATTTATACAGTCTTGTCATGCAGGATAAGACTTTTCATACACCTAGGTATACTGCTACATTTTATAGCAGAAAAGATTTGGGACTTAATTTAAATACTATTGATTGCTATTATCTTTAATAATATACCTCAAAACACAAACAATAATACATAGAGGTAATAGAGTAATAGGTAAGAGTGAAATACAAGATGTTGCTGATATTTCGATTTCATACGTTATGGTTTAGAGGATATAATTCATGATGTGTGTATTTCAGTGAGTTGGTCGACAGCCATAATAGTTATGTCTCTATTATAGAGAAGAGGGATTTTATACGGTAATGATAAAAAGAGATATCGAAAAATTTCTCTCATCCCAGTCATCCCTCACAAATAACAATCAGGATCATTAGTGTGACTATGCCCATGTGTGCTTTTAAACGAATGAAATGGTTAAGAGTGCATGCACTTTGTAAAAAAATGCAATTCCTACCAGAACAAAATCCAACGACACAGAAAACTTGTTTAGTCCATTTTGTGCTGCTGAAGACACATGGTGCAGTAATCCTAGTGCAATAGTAGCAAAAAGCATTATACATAATATTGTATGTGCGTTCTGCACTATAGCCACTAGCAGTTCCTTTGCTTGTTTTGTTGCAGATTGAGTGTTTGAATGAGAGGTGAAGAAGGGATGTCAGTGTGTCAACGTAAGAAAAGGCGAAGAACCTCACTGTGAGTACAAATATTCATGCTATAGCATACAAGGAACATACCGTTATGCTATAGCTTTCTTTACATTAGCATTTCGTGCCAAAAGAGCAGAAAGGAAGTTTGTTGGAGGAAATAAGCACGTTGTACACGTTGTATACTTAGAACACTGACTGAGTTGCTAACGGGGATAGTTGTTACATGCAATATTCATTGTTGTGAGTTTTGCGACTGCGACTGTGACTGAAGAGTTATCAGCAGAAACCGGTCCACGGAAATCATCGCGACTACAAACATAATGTAGTAAATTATTGCTACTTACACTTTCCGTAGAGTCTCTTGTTTTGTGTGTTATTGCCTTTTGATCAAATAAGATCTTACATCTTATGCTGATGTACGAGGTGTGTCGTTGTGTCGTAGTAGGAAGAATCTAATTCGATAGAACAAACAAACGTTCAGCTGAACAACGAAAAGACAATACTAATTTGCAGGGACTCTTGCAAATTAAGTTAGAGTGAATTACAAGCCCGTTGAGAACACAGTAAGTTAAGGAACGTGCGTCTTCGGAACCAGGACACACAAATTCCGGATTTCCGTAAGCAGAGTTTTATTAAATATTTATCATTAATTTTCTCGGGATGTTTGCATGAAAATGTAATTAGAGTTTGTTTGCTCAGGCTGACTGCTTAGATAGTCTTGCAAGGAATCATCCGGACTGGAATACCCATAGACACGCTGAGAAAAAGACTACAAGTATCGCAAGTTACTGGGAAAATGTACAATATGAACCAAAAGATTTTTATTTCCGCTATTCTGGGTTTCGTTTTTTTCATTATTGTCATTGGAGAATCTCAGGCCGTTCCAACGGCCGGATTTAATGCTGACAGTATTTCGCTCACAACGGAAACGAAACCAATTTCCTTTTGGCCGTTTGGACGAAGCGAAAGTACAAGTGCGTCATCAGACTCTAATGGCAATGCCAGCACAAGTGCCTCTGAGAACACAGAGACATTCGCAGTGATGATGTCAAATTTAATGCAAAGAATCGGCAGACAGATCGGACAAGTGTACAAAGTTGTTTCTCAAGCTGTTCCAGCTGCTACTAAAATGATTAATGTGTGGGCTTCTCCTAAATCCGACAATGTGGAAGCACAATCCAGCAATCATCAACCAGCCTGGATGGAAGGGATTTAAAAAAAACTATCTTTTATGAAACGCTGCTATAGATTTATTTTTCATGAAATACTTCTCTTCAATTCTACTACAAATGCTATGATTTCAATAAGAAAAATGAATAAAATTGTTATTTTTTGCTATGGACATTTACAGTGATTGTATGATTGTATCTTTTCTGTTATTGTAATAAACGGCCGTTGTAAATGGGATTTTCTATTCTACTTTCCTTTCATATACTCTTAGATGAACTCGTTATGCTCAGTGAACTAAAGGTATAGAATGATTCTATATTACTGTGCTATAACACGTAAACAATTCTTTATTTTGCTACAACCGGAGGTTTCCTTACAACAACAATAATAATTATAATAACGTGCACAAAAGTGATTGCTTACAATACAAATGATTATTATAATATATAGGTACCTATAATAAGTAGGAATACATATTATAGCTATACTTTATGGTACTTTTTTAACAAAAGCTTAGAAAAGTCATAATACTTGTTGTAACTAATATGTACATTACAAACTTTGCCAAAACACAGGTAGGTAGGTATGCTACGCACGCTGCTTGCACAGTAACGTAGCTATAGGACTGCTTTATACACATAGGAACTTATTTTTCACAAAGAGATTGTTAGGAAAACAATGCGTACATTATCCTATGTTATTAATAATGAGTTTTAAATATTATTTAACTCCAATACTGTTTAGGTACGTGTATGTAATCAATTACAATTAATTATAATCATTAAAATTGTTTCCAATTCCAACTGAGTGAGCCATACCAATATTTAAGAGACTTGGATAATTGAGGTATTTTCTATTTACAATACAAACGTGGTATTTTAAAAATCACAGTAAAACAATATTATTGCAGTGTATCATGCAATGCATCATGAAAGAAGCTTAACAATTCTCATGTATGTTTATACACACAATAAATATATTGCACACACGAAGACAAGAGGAAAGAGGAACGTCCATTTATCGAGTATTATAATATTCATATTCACAACGAGAACTGTAATCTAACACTTTAAACCTTTATGTACTAAACCTACTAGGTATTTGCAATTAATATACTTCATACTTAGGTGGTAGGTATTTTGATAACCTGATAATAATATTGGTACCCACTATGTCCGGTTTGTTCCAACTCATTATGATTCATAAAATGTAATTATTATTTATGTATGATTGCTTAAACAAATGATTAGATGAGCAGAATACATATTAGGTATAACACTTAACTCAATTAACATTACACAGCTATTAAGTAGATACATAATTAATTTCAAAACTTTCTCGACACTTGTATACTCTACAAGTATTTACATA
This sequence comes from Pogonognathellus longicornis, assembly GCA_034694085.1. NCBI lineage: Eukaryota > Metazoa > Arthropoda > Collembola > Entomobryomorpha > Tomoceridae > Pogonognathellus > Pogonognathellus longicornis. The sequence goes on from JAQFYB010001055.1 coordinate 16,855, forward strand.
TCAACTCTATATCAATTTCATCTTAAAGAAAGTCACACAGTCACACTACCAAGCTACAAGTCACAATTACAACAGCACCTCTACTAAAAAATGTTATTCCACCTACGACTAGTACATACAATACATGTACCTAGGTACTAGGTACATGTATTGTATGTTTGCAAGCCAGGCTACAGATCTCAAATAGAATCATTACTGTACTTATACATAGTAATATTGACTGTTGACAAACATACATGTACTTACTTGTACACGTCATGTACGCAACAATTCACCTAACAATGTAACCTGCTTTGTTTCATTTTTAGCTTAGCTTAGAATACCTAAATAGAAATCCAAATATCATTAAAGCTGGGCATATGTTTGCTTTGCATGTTTGCATGCCAGGCTACGGATCTCAAATAGAATCATTATTATGCACTAATCTCTGTTATTAAACTGACCACTGTATGCTACAGCTACAGATACACTATTCACTAAAACTACAATACAAACGTGTAGCTTATTTTCAACGCTACTTCAATCAACAATGCTTTATTGTGAGTGAGTGGACTCGGATTGTAAACTCTGTTCTGTGTACTCAAATGCACAAATACTCCTTTTCCAAATATAAATAACAATACTTATCATATGCTGCAAAACCACCCAAGAGTAGTCTACAGTCTACACACGCTTATTGTTTAAGTACTTATACGGTAGTTTAGTACAATTATCTTACATAATTACTTAATACTATCAACATTGATTACAGTCGCAACATTTGCAATTAACTGTATGTTGTATTGTATAATTTGGCAGGCATATTTAGCACTATATTAAAATTAATACTGTTTTTGTCTCACCGGTTTGACAACATCGTAGCTAATACACTCCAATGCAATTTCACCCGAAACTGCATTGATACTACATTCTATATTTCCCTGTCTATAGTCTATACAATACAAGCGGTTAATTGCTAAACTCTTTTATTTTGAGATTTTCCCAAACTTTGTGTTAAAGATATCCTATTTCTATCATAATTCATAACAAACAGTTTTCTATGATTCTAGGTACTAATCCTAATAATATTTTTTTACTTCTGGTGACACAAGATGTGTGATTGTGTGCAGCATTCGTGGTTCATCCCTCTATGGCTTTTTAAATTCTGTGTTTCGTTTCTGTGCGAATTTGGTGTTCATTTCAGTCTGCAAAATGTCCACGCAATGTGTGTGGCCTACTTTGCCATTACTTCACCAGACACCAACCAGTAGAGCTATTCCCTTACAATTTCATGGCGTTTCTGCTTTGTATGTTCGTAGTTAATTACTTTGTAATTTAGTATAGTGTAATACTCTTCTTCATAATATGCAATATAATATAACTCTTAGATACTTTGGCATTTCTTTAATTTCTCGTTTTCTAGTTCCAAGTGAACCATCTATTTCTAATTTAATACTCCGTATCGTTAGTCAGTAGCACTAATTGCTATCTAACTCATATCTTACACCGTTAAATTGAAGTTTTCTTCAATGTTTGCATCACTGCCAGAAGACTCCTGATTCTTTCGGTCGTTTCTAAAAACTAAAGGGGTAATATTCCCAGGTTTTTCCATCTGATGGACATTCTCTGCGGATTTCTGACGGATGTAAACCTTTCCGCTTAACATTGGACTGCATGGAAGAGAACTATTTCTGGAGGTAAAAGAACCACATTTGTTATTGTTGCACATATCGGAAATGTTGGTGGTAACATTGATGATTTTATCTTCGCTTTCTATCTGCTCCACAACCTGTGCATTTAAATTATCTCTATAATTAAGACTGTTCTGTGGTTTGGGATCGAATCTCATACTAACACTATTGGAATCATCTGAATCACAACTGAAATCTTTGGTAACGTTATTACTACATTGTTGATTCTCACTTCTGAAGTCAACCTCAATATTATTACTTGTTGTTAGTACCGTAGAAGACTCTTGAGACTCTCTATCTACAAAATTGACATGTGAATTCGGCATTGACATGTTTGGATTTGGACTGATTTGTTTGTTTTGTTCAAATATCCGGATTACCGGTCTCATTGGACTGTACGTTGGCCGGCCATGGACTCTGCAAACATTTCTGTTTTGATTATTGTACATTAATTGTTGTTGTTGCTGAGTATGATTTAACACGTTCTCTTGATGTTGACGGAATAAAGCTATGGGATCTACGGATGTGATTGTTGGACTAAATGGATGAGGACTTAAGAATCCGTCTCCGTTACAAAACCCATTACTACCTGGTTGTCCTGGATTGGCTGTTCGGATGGCAGAAGGGACTGTTATAATTGTCGTGGCAGAAGCGGGTATGGTAATCGTTTGAGGAGCTGTCAAAGGTATTGGCATCGGAATCTGCATGGGAATCTGCTGCAATGGTTCCTCTTCCCTCACAATTTCTTCATAAGGAGGTGGTGGCCCAAGCTGGGAGCTCCACATGGGTGGACCCGTGGAATTTTGCGATGGTGGTGGACCAAGAGGAGCAGGAAGTGATGAAGAAGGTGACATCATTAGTGGCATCATGCTGGATCTTTCTCGTGGCATAGGCCTACATTTAAAACATTATTATGTGTTTTAATAAAGTATGATTTTGTTAGAAACGACGAGAAAAACAAAATACTGGAGTTGAGAGGTTTGAGTTGGGAAGTATAGGCTGAGCACTAATCATGGCTTCCTGAGTGGGTTGAAGTTAATTAGTGCGTGGGTTTATTGTGAGTGTAGTGTATGGAATTACCTGGCAAGACAGGCAATGAAATCTGCACTCCAGTCTGAATTAATGCGACGGATCCGTGACCAGTAGGCTTTTTTCCTTTCATGACTACAGAGCGTAAAAAAGACAGACATAGAATGAATACAGAAGGTGAATAGAGGAAACTGTCAAATTGATGTTGCTCGCTCTCTTACCCTATTAGCTGATACAGAAGCATGCACAGGAAGATCGATAGCAAGACAGATACGACGGAAATAGCGAAAACAGCTCGAAGACAGGAATACAGAGTTCCGTGTATGACATCGCAGTCGGGTGTATCCTCAAACACATAGTCAGGAGCTATAATAACACAGGTAATTGATGTCTGTACAATTCTGTAGAGACGCTCATGATATCATTCAAACCAATTTCAGTTTTTAATATCTCCCGTACTCAGAGAGGATATTAAATTACACTGCTGGGCTTTGTCAGTGTTTCCAGAGATTCCAGACACAGTAAAAGCAAAATTGTATTTATAGAAAGTTAGGGAAATATCTACTGTAGCTATAAAATGAAAACTCGTCTAAGGAGATGAAAAACATTACATGCAACAACATCCAGCCTTGTTGCAACTTGTATATATATTATTTACGTCAATGTAGGGCTTCAACAAACTTAGTGTGTTAGATCGATAATTTCTGAGTAAATACCTCCCACAGAAAAACTTTTCAAACTCAGGTACATTTGGACAGATTTTACGCGTATGTACACATCTGTCCAATACCAATCTCGATGTCTGCACGGAACATATAGCGGAACGAATAGTTTTATAAAAATGAACTAGCTATGTATCATATTTTCAGCGCTTTTACTGATACTATTGCATTAGGTATTGTATAAACGAATGAATAGACAATTCGTTTAAGCACGATACTTTGTTGAATATCCTGTGTACTAATTGCACCAAAGCATTCTGAGAAACTCTCTGGTTCCATGACTTTTATTTAACCTCAGTGGAACTCAATTACTAACTAGAGACTCCCTTCCTACGGATTTAATTTAGCTTCAATGTACCAAATCCCAGTAGATAAATTTTTGTAATTGAGGCTAATCAAGAGCTAATAAGGTGGTATGCTCTCTAACTGATGTTTAGTATACCCAAAGGGATTTATATTTTGGAAAGGGTTTGGTTGTTTTACCTCCTGCTTCATTACTTGCCATATCAAATCCGAAATGACTGTAGCACGAGCATCTTGGGGGATGTTTGATATACACGCACTCCTTTAGTGTTTGTAAACGGTTCATGTGGATTAAACTGGTCGATATTGTAATTACAGATGACAAAGCAGCACTGACTAAAGACCAGCATGCGGTAATCCTCAACTGTTTACAGAAAGAAATCAAATAATGTCTTTATTTATTTAAACTGCTTAGATTTTCCTTTAAAATGTTGTATTGTATTTCTTTTAGTTTCTTACCAGAATGATATTGCGATTTCTTTTACAGGAAAAAGCAATAGTGCTGACTCCACATATAGAAAGCTGTTACAAAATTACAATAATAAAAGATTGTTACACATTGTGCTGTCTATGATAATTAACTTGTCTCAATTTGTTTGCAATTTATCTTTGTTAATTTAATTTGTTGCGTAGTCTTACCAAAATTGCCGGGATGTATGTGGGGACAGTTTCAAAGTAATTGATGGATGTTGTGTAGTAACGAAACAATGCAGCTACGACCAAGAAGATTCCGGCCAAGATTGTAGCCGCTGATCCACAGACTGTACAAAGTAAACAGTATTTTGTCCAGAAGGAGCGAGTGGACACGGAAAAAGACGGCCAAACCACATGCTGATTGGGATAATGTCGTCGACCAAAATCAAAGGAGAAAACATTAGCTCGATCTCGAATTGCGGCAGAAGTTGCTGTAGGAGGTGTATTTGTGGTAACAGAAGAATTATTGTTGTAAATTGTTGAAACAGCTGAAGGATCTTGGACAGCCATAGTTTCAGTGAGTTTTAGAGTTACGAGATTCTATTAAAGGATTGGTGCTACTGGAAGAAAGGCTACGTGATAAGAGAAAGAATTAAAGTGCATACGAAAATGCAGGAAAGATAAATGCGAACATTAAAAGTTGTAGTTGGAGAAAATGAAGAGAAAGGATAGTAAGATGTTCAATCACTGTCTTATCACATGTGTGGGAGCCTATACAAAGAACATGTTAATAAATATGATGCTAAGTGTTGGTACTGGAGGAAAACTCGTAAGTGTTTTAAAGGCTGGAACTCAGCACGTCATGACGATAATGTAGTGCGACGTAAACAGGACTTTAAGTAGAAATGGCAGTATCTATCCGGGAATCCTAGGTACACTCGATTACATGACCGAAGGATTACTTATTGATGACAACAGCTCTTAAAGAACTATTCTACAGCAAAACCCGGACGAACGAAGTAAAAGGAGCAAGAGGAAAAGAGAAAGTGAGTATAAAGCAGAAAGAAAATATCAGGAACCCACGCCATGCTGTTTATCGATCGGAATCTTCCATCCGGAATCTAGATTCGGTCCGATTCGCATTCTGCCTTTCTTCTTCCAGTGTATATTACATTTGCTTAGAAGCTCAACGAGCCATGCCAAAAAGCCGTAACGTAATCCCACACTATTCCAGTTGCTGTCGTCTCCAAGTACATATACATCCTGAGAAATCACGACTCGCGATCACTTTTACTCCACCACTTCTCCACACATAAAAGTGTTATAAAGACTTCTTTACTACTGTGCATATAATACAGTCCCACACTCAAACGCTTGCTGAGACTTCACCATGCGAGACACTTCATGGGCACCATCAACTATTAAACGAATTGATTATTTGTATGAATAACTTCGCCCAGCTTAACCTTACCATTTTACTAGCACTAGTTTAAATGCCCATTTCTTATCACCCGACAGGACTCAATAGAGTCGTCCACACAGTCGCTAAAAGTACCTGAGAAGACTAACTTAGGCACAGATCCCTATTGCGTCTCAACAGGGTTTCCCTCCACTACATTTACATATGTAATTAGATTGGACGTAAATAATCTTGATGTAATTCCATCAAATGAGGGGATTACATTATAAGCCCTGATATTATTAGAGCTACTTAAAGTATATGCAAACCAATTAACAAAACTAGATCCTTTGTGTTCCACAAGTAAAATAACATTTCTATGCAAACAATGAATAGACATTTATTATGATGATATTTTGTGTTCGCATGCTGTATTTTTACAATCTCATCTTTTGCTGTTACTTGCTTCGCTCAATAAAACACTCAAATGCTCTAAAGTAAAGTCCATCAATAAACCCTGAAATAATACCTAAAGTCCCGGCTGAAATTGACATGCTAAAAGGAGTATAAGATTGATTTGATATGCATCAGGCATACAATACATATAGTAGGGGTGATCCGTCTCAATTATAACACAGCAAATATTTACTAAAATCCTGTTACGTTGCGGGCCAAACTTTTATACATCCAAGTGTCTAAATTCCTGATCTAGGCTGTAACGAAAAATCCCTGAGATCCGTTTCAAATTGTCGCTTCAAAAACAACCATATTTTGCACCTAAATTTACTCCGAAGTAATTTTTTCTTTCTTCACGAATTGTTTATATTTGTATTGTAGCCACTGTTAAACACTTTAAACGAAAATAATATTTTTATACATTGAGAAGAACGTAGATTAACATATCCCGTATGCATTCTGGGTAAGCAGTAAAATTTGAATGTATATGAAGTGAAAATAGTCCTTCTGTCCAATCTGTTTCCTTAAAACGATTGAAAATATTGTAAAGTATATATGTATGTATGTAATATGACCTAGTATGTAAGTATGTGCAATATAAGTGTCCTGTAAGCACATAGTATTATTATTATTATAACTAGATACTTTGTAACTAGAACATAAACATCCTTTGTTTTTGTCAACGGCACACCAAACTATAGCTATAAAAGACCCTTGGAGACCTTTCTTGGGCAGTTGCGTTTTGGATCTCACTTTACTTTTCGTAATCTTGCTCTCACTTTACAATTACAAATAAACACAATTCTTGTCAGTTGGCTACAACTTAAATCATTCTTTAAATTATTGACGTTCATCAAACATTTTACTCTTAATAAACTACCAGGTCAACATAGTGACCCTTGTATCTTACAATATCATTCGTACATGCACGGGAACTGCTAAATCTTTTGTAAAGCATTCGGTGTTCTGTATGACTACTTCAGAACAAGGCTATATGGAGATGGAAAAATGACAATTGGACTTTATAAAATTTGGAAATTAAACTAGGTATTTCCTGCTCCATGCCTTTTATTGACATTTTTTTAAACATTTGCTTACCCCGAAATGGAATCATATATACGGCCATGGTTTAAAGGATGTGCAATGCAAACATGTGTGACGCTGGGAGGAATAATAAATCTGAAATTTTAACTTAATTAGCTGACATAGCTGAAAGAGAAAAACTCCTGAAAGACAGCGAGATAGAAAAAAAGACTTGTTATGGATGCCAAACAGGGGGGAAAGAAACGAAACAATTACAATTAAAATGTGAACCACAAAATCTTGGGACATGAAATTTCGAATTTCGGTGGTTAATCATTGTTTCTCCGTTGTTTTCCTCACACTGTTCCAAGTTCCAACCAACCTTACCCGTCGGTGCAATTGAAACAAAAGTATACTTTTAAATAAAACTAGTCACTTGTAAACCACAATACATACAGGAAGTAACATTGAGTGTACCTAAGAATCTGCTTTAATTGTTTCGTGCAATAAAATGAAGTAACATGTTTCTGGAATGAAAATGAATGAAAAGAAAAGTGTTCCAATTGCGACGGATCACCCATAACTACATTACCTACATGATGATATTGTCAGTATATAAAAGCATAGCAAATGGCAATTAGTGCTTATACAAATAATAGATGTTATAGTCGCAGCTTTGTTTTATAGTATGCAAGTGTGTCACAGATTGATGATATCTTTAGTGAGTATACCCATTTTCATCTTGTTCGAGTCAATACAATAGCCAAGAGTTATATAGATAGGGTTACTTAAGTTTCAATTTAATTGATTTTTCCGTTTGAAGATACTAGTAGGTTAATCAAAATCCCCATTTAATTTTCTTTGTAGGTACAATGCAAATGTACTATGCAATTGCAATCATTGCTATCGTTTTTACATCAAGCGATTTAAACATAGACGTATATGGATTTATATAATTGAGCACTGTGTGCTCTCACAAAGGGAAATAATATTCCATACGCGACATGACTTTATATAAATTAAGTTCTGCCAGCTAGGATTCTACTAGGTAGGATGGTAAGCGTTCCCATTGCCGACTTGCAGTAGCCTAAGACTCAAAATGAACGGACTAATAATCTGTGGTGATGTGGTATGCGTTAAAGAGTGTAAGTACAAAGGGGCGACGATGCAAAAATATCATATAGGAGCTTTTGCTTTTATTAGTGTCAATTGTCAACTAATCACACTAGTATAGCAATGATGGTTTAATTGGTATGAACATTGAAACTTAGAAGCTATATATAGAAGCTAAAAGCTAGAAATTGGTTGTAGAATCCCTCTGAACAATATAGAAAGATAGGTATGTACAAAAAACATGTTTAAGTTTTGCCACATATCAAAATGAATGATTTGATTATAGATATTCAGATTTATCCTATAGAGATCTACAAGTCCACTAACATAACATCATGATGCAGCAAAATGTTATAGTGTAGGAGTATAATATTTCTTAATCTTACGTATATCTACGGGGAGTAAAATTTATTTCCTTTTACTATAACCATGCGTTTGTTGACCCTAGAAATATTTCAAGCTTTTGAATAATGTTAGTAGTACAATACGCTAATTGCAAGCATTACATTGTCTAGGTTGACTGTTTATTTAGTTACATATTTACAACTTTTTTAAGTACCTAGGTTAAAGTTTCGCTGGATCAGATATCAAACGGTAATTTCTTGGATGGTACTACTTGGCGAAAACTGGGTTGTCTGTCGATTAATTCTGAAATATAAACTTGAGGACCGGCCAATACATAAGCTGATGAAGGAATAGAATCTTTTGTAAAGTCGACTTCGTTATTTATTCGTCTTCCAAACTTCGCTTCACTTCCCGTTACCATTCCTGTGTCAGAAAATTACCTTTACGAATTACAATTTTATGCATGAATCAAAAAATGTTTCTCACCTGTGAGTGTAGGATCGCCCCTTTTCTTGATATAATTAAAACAACAAGTTCGAAATTGACGAGACCCACAAACAACGCTGCATTCTCTTCCGCAGGAATCACATCGGAGACCCTCGACGCTCATGGGCAAATCGTGATCCGCGCTGACCATTATGGCACCTGCTAAGAACACTCCTGAAAAATGGAATTCAAAACATTAAGAGAGAATACTATCGTTGAAAATTCTTAGTATCGAGACTTTTATGAGACTAATGTTTCGGAATTTTTTAGTAATTTTTATGAAACTTACCAACTAAACCAAAAATTACGATGTTCGTAATTGCCTTGGCCATGATTTTATCCGTCTGTCTTTATTATAAACAAAAAAATGCGAAAAACTTTTACGAATTTTTCTTCTGCTCAATGTTTGCAGAGAAACGTATTAGTCGGGTTAAGAAGAGGAGGGTGTGAGATTGAGAGTGAAACTAAACATCATTTGACAGTTTCGTCTTTATATATAATCCGCTTAAACCAAAAATTGAAAGAAAAGCAGGCAATCTAAATTCTTAATGCTTCTCACGTCCTGTTCTTCAAAGAAATCAGAAATGAGTAAATACAGAAAACATTATTAATATGCTTTTAATCCTCTTACCCTGGGGAGATATTCCGGATCCTCTCACATATCTCATACGTCTGTTCGCAAAGAATTAATTCTTCTTGCTCATGAGACTGCTCGATTTTTTATTTCGGTATAATAACGTCTCTTCAAATAGACAACAAAACAGGCGGGTGTCTAAGGTCAATCTGTGCCATAATACAAATGCTATAATATTATACGAAGGACAAAGATCGAGATTGCTTATTACGAGATCTGAAACTGAAACACCTACAGCCTATACCTCTGTATAAGTCGTTACAAAAGTTAATTACTATTTGTCAAACGCGTAGAAGTCATGATTAAATGTTTATTAACTGCGATTTGGAACGTGACAACGAATGCTAATAATTATCGTATAAATACTTGCGGATATGAAGCAATATAAGTAGTTCTTATTTTTAGTAGTCCCCCGACATACTGAGTCGGAATTGCCGGAATTGTTCTATTACAACATAACCCAACCTTAGAAAGTTCTATAAGATAATATCTAAACACTAAAAGACAATCTGGACAAATGTGGAGGAGAAAGTACTATGGAAGTTGAAGCTGAAGAGGGTTAATAAAAGGTTATTAATACTTATGAGACTCATTCATAAGTTATTTCATGCCAAAGACGTCACCATGAGTGCTTTTCAGCCTACGCTTAAGTGCCATTTAATTTTAAAACAGGAAGCTCGTGATTGTATTCAGTTACCTACTTTGTCAACATTTATTTGCAAGGATATTGTCCCTAAAAGTACACATTAATGATATTACGCAATAGAATTCCTAAACCGTAGTCTGATGAGTATTATAAATTAATATCTTCATTTCAAGTAGTCTCCTCTTTCATTTTAGCAATGTAAAGGTTAAATTAATTTATACGCCCAATTGTTGCTTTAAGCTCAAGGGATGAACACATACAGAGAATGAGTTAGGAAATTTTTATTTTTTAAGATACAATTATCATAATCTAAATCAAAAAGTTTATGTATTTTCTTTTTATCAGAAGAATCTAGATGTATACTACTGGACTCTAATTGCATGTGTGTATAGTCCATGTGAAGCTAATGAACTCTAGAAGTATTCGCTGCAGTTGCACTGAATACAATGACAGTGACTACGCAGCTCTATGTATATTTTTATGACATGTGATGAAATGATGATGCCACGCACTGGATATTGCACCACCTTGAATTGAATGCATGCAACACTGAATTACGATTATTGCTGTGTAGTAAAATGTATCACGTTTGCCCATTTCAAATTATGCGTATACAAAAACATGCCCTAATGGATTTCTAATTCATGAGGAGGTTCGTAATGAGGTAGGTACATTAACTGTGTATGGTTTTATGAGTTAACATTGACAGATTTCCAATAATTAGACCACCTACCTGCCTTACGGAGTTCTGCGATATAAAAATTGCCACACCATCCTCATACATTCACAATGAAATCTAACGGTATCAGTAATGGAAGCTTTGTCAAATTTTTGTTTTCTAATGATGTTCGCAGTACTGCGTTGTTAAAATTATAATATGATATTTTTATTGCTGTAAACACATGTACAGTGGTACATAGTGTGAACCTGGTTTATAGACGGAAAGCCCAGTGTTATTTAGGCTTTACTTGTGAAATCAAAGATACCTACATACAATCAAAACTTGTTATTTAGGAATAAATTAGTCTGGATGGGCACAATTGGATTTGTTTTTATGCTAAAGGCTATTATATGAATATACATGAACAAGATGTTCATTAACCTCTGCATCAAAATAATTGCACATTACGACATTGCAGTTTTCGAATGATATTTATTGAGCTCGGCTAACAAAGCGAATCCATCTCTAGAGGAATCATATTTTGGAATTCTTGGTCATTTAGTGTTATTGCACTACAGCTTATTGGTGATTGCCAATAAAAAGACATTTTCTATTTAACTTGGCAGTATGAAGATTCTGTATATTCCTGTAGTAATTCTCACAGTTCTCCTAACCAGGGTAAGTATTTTTTGTGAAACTATTTTTAAAGCATTTTAATTGCATAGCAAAATCTTTATTCTTTGTCTCATGATTGCGTGTTTATTGTTAACTCAACAATTCAATATTTTCGATGCATTTTCTAACATTTAATGCAATCATATTTTAATGTATATACATTACAGTCAAGCACCAGTCCAATAAGAAACAAACTCGTCTCAAATTCGGATGGTACTGTATCTGAAGAAGGAAAGCTCGATGTATGATAAATGATTACACTATTAACATACTGATTTGTCCTCATGAGTATTTTAATGTTCCGATTGATTTGAGATTATTTATTAAATTGTTTTGAAACTCTACTACTAAATCAAAAATGACGTTAGTGAATAATTGGTCATTTTTTATCGACTATCTGCTGTGCACATAACCCCATTGGCTTCAGTTTTATTGGTAATCTTGTCAAATTCTAAAATTAATCCAGAAATTTTCTGATTTTTGAATTAAAAAGAAAGCGTTCGGTCCAAACCGACAGAACGTTGCGCCTAAGGTTGCTCTTCTGGGTGGACAAAGACAACCAGATGACAAGGAAAGCTATTACATCCTTGTCGTCAGCGTTCCAGATGCTTCAACACCTCGTCCTGTCCTAAACAATTCTTTTCCTGCCGCATCCACGCAACTCTCATCTGTGGAGTCTGAAGGTTCCAATTCTAACGGGGATAATTCTGTTGGAGTAAATCAAAATCCAATAACAGATACGTCATCCCTTTTTAGTAAAATTGCAAATATTCTTGTACACAGCATTAACAGCAATTTTTCGGGAATTGTCGACGAATCGTTCGGTAATGGCGTTTCAAGACCCATCGTCAAAACAGTACAAACCTTGTTGGGTGACCCTCAATGTAATGTCATCCGTAGACTCTTGGGACAATGCAGACCTGAAGACAATGCAACTGAGTCACCACAAAGGACTTTACTGAATTATACAGCCTTATACGGCAAATAAGAACAATACAGGCCAACATGACCATACTGTGTTTTAAACTTTTTCTCATTTCACAAATCTATATTCAATAATATAAAATAAGTACTTGTAAACCTGTATTAACATTTTACACTAAATACAAACCATCGTCATATGAAAAAGTGTTGTGCGTATGAAAATAATTTGTTGCTCACGTTCATTAGCTATACTTAATCAAGTAGAAATATTTTATTATCCTTTTCCTTGACACATTGCATATCTAATTACTTTTACTGTTTTTCTTTAAAACACATAAACTTACATTCATTCACATCATACAACCAATTGACACAATCCTTAAAATAATGTACCATCATCATCATACTTTTAGTGCAATAGTCTATTTTTTAATTGGAAAGACTCAATACTTAATTTAGTATGCATATTATACGATATTCATATCAATTGCACACCTTGCCCAGCATTACCCATGTTGTGTTGTACACAACATCTATTTAACAATAAGTTCACTCAACCAATTGATCAAACTTACATTACCATACTGACCATACCACACTCATACATACACAAATTCACATTAACTCTAGAAATAAAGGTGGTACACATTAGAATATCAGTATTTGTATAATTTCTACTATTTATGTGGTACAATAGTTCCTGATTCCAGCAAAAAACAATAACTCTGCGTCTCACTTGGTACTATAAATACTTAAATAGTTACAACTCACATTCTTGTGTTGTTCTTACTGATTGGACATCAAAATTCAATCACTCACTCTTTCACGTATTTTATGTATAAACTAGCATTCTATTCTGAGTCGAGTCTCTGCTGCCATAAACGAAAAATATATTATCATTATTTTCTTCCAACGTCTATTATGCTAGGTAGTTAATGTAATTGCTACAATTGTATTTGTCTGTACTTGCTAATTAATTACTTTATGTGAAAGTTGTTGTTTTTCTTGCTGAGCCTGTCAGTTCTTTTGGATTTGGTAAGTGCTGTGGTTTGGTTAACTGTTTAATAATTTATCTAGCACTCTCTGAAAACAAAACCTTAATAAGTATTACCTAGCTTACAAAGCACACTTTTACCTACTTTAATCGGTGATGATAAATCTTAGATTATTACAATACATTCTAGAATTAAATTAACAGTGTAGTGTAGCTGTAGCACGTGTAATTGTAGCATTGAAAAAAGTGATACATGACAACAATGAAAGGTCACTCACTAAGTATCTATCCGACTTTTGCAAGATACTAAACTATTACTATATACCTATACGGATAAAGAGAACAAAGTACCTACGCATTTTATGTAGTACAGTGTGCATGTGTATATAGTATGGAAGTATACCTACTATACATGGTACTTGCAATCTTACTTAACGTATCATGAATCACAAAATGTTATTTTACTTAAATATTATGTAGAATAAATACTACAACCCAGAACCATCAAGTGTACTTAAACTATTATAGAGTACTATAATAGCCCATTTTAGCTAACGAAGCTAACATTAAAATTTTCAAGAATTTTGACATAAGCAAACAACACTTGCATAACCACTTACACATATTAAGTGGTAAAAAGATAAGTAAAATACTCCGAGTGACCAAATAACTTTTGAGACTACAATTTTTAATCGCGTCATAAACTTGTTACTTTACTACAGCACTGGAGAAAGCAATATCAACATGGGGAACTTAATTAAATAGTGACATATAACTGTCATTCACAACCAATGTAGGTACTTAAAAAGGTACGGGATAAGCTTTACATATACAACGGAAATATTGAACTGTACAACGAGAATATTGACTGAGGTCTCAAAAGTGGGATATTTGACGCAGTAAAAAAGTGGATGGCCAATGGCCACAGGGAGTATTTTGTGTAAAATTATTCAAGTACTTGTGTATGTAATGTCGCTCTTAAAAGCTCCCATGACTGTAAATCATTTCTGTAAACTGCAATAATATTTTCAAATCTTATTGGAAAATCTCAGAGACAAATATCTACATTTGGACGCACCACTTTTACATTTGGTAGTGAAATTTTTGATTAATTTTAAAAACCGTGTAAAACGATTTACAGAGTAAAAACTAAAACTACTACAATCAGTCATATTTAATTGTCTCTTTAAGACGACATCATAATGAAGGGAATGCAAGGTTTCAGTTTCTTCTCATTTATGCCATAAGTGGATGAAGGAACTAAGTTATGGCCTTGGCAGTGGCACAGTAGTTAGGGAATATAATGATATTTAAGCCACTGTTTTTGTGATTACGTACTGTTTACAATGGTCTTAAAAAGGAGTTTAATGGATTTGCTTTTCATAACTTTTGATGTAAACTGCATTTCAAATTATCGTCTCTAAATGATTTGTCTGATTAAATGAATGCTGGATTATTACATTTGGCAACATTAATAAAACTTCTTAGACTGATTTTCCTTATTACTCTTGTAAAGTAAATATCCTAGAATAACACCTATTTGCAGTAAACCCATTACAATCACTACCGTCGTGGATACACAACTTATTGTAGGACATCCCTCCAAAGCTCCGGCGTTAGGTTGCGAATGAACCCGTTGAGAAACAACGCCCACGTCGCGTTTCAAGCCGCTGATGCCTTCCTTCAACTGCAAATTACAATAATATTGTTATAGTGTGAAAAACAATCTTCATATTATGTGCATGCTGATTTGGAAAACTTACCTCATTCACAGATCCGCTGAAATCAAAATTGCCATAACTTCCGGGTTTAGCACCGCCTTGTTCTTGTTTGGAATTGATCGTAATAAGTAAGTTTCTAAAAACAAATTAAGGAGACAAACTTTAATAAGTAATTAACACACTTTAAAATGAAAAGTAATACAATCATTATAACTATCGATTTTTTACTTGATTTCTCTCGTTGATGCAACAAGTTCTCTACTAGCAGCCAGAATGTTATCAACTTCATGTCTTTGAATTGTGCTAGCTGGGGGAATGCCTTGATGGACGGGAACTTGTCCACCTAAATGGAGAATTGATAATTAATTCAAGGTGAGCAAAGAAGTTCAGACTAAAAATGTTTATACAAGTATTGTACTCTTAGATATTTTGAATTAGTTACCTTGATGTGCAATAGCTCCACCCTGTTGAAGACTAGACACAAGGGAAATGGTAGTTTCCTGTCGGCCCACGATCTCATCCAACTTTCTTCCTAGATTCTGAACTAATCCACGTAAATCTGACTGTCCCTGAAAAATTTGACGGAGTTCTCGAATTTGTTCTTCTTCAAACCAATCATCGTCTTCTTTTTCCTTTTTGGCTTCTGGATGCTCCTTTATGTAACTAAAAATAATTAAAAAAATATTATTTTACAGTTAAGATAACATTAATCTACAAGATAAGTAAACATTTGTGTTATTCTTACTCTTCCTTCTTTTTATCCAGTTGTTGTTGATACTGTTGGAACTCCTGTTCAAACTTCTGCTGATCAGCAACTTCTGGGACATAACCGGCTTGGTCCGCAAGCAGACTCCAAGTCATAAACTTCTGTACATCGTGATCGTCTACAAAATATGAATACAGGATTCAAAAACATAATACTACAACATACATGGCAAAAACTGATGGATCAGAATCTAAACATACCGGCGAGTCCGCCAGTAGCTGCAGAAACTCCGAAGTATCCTCTCGTTGGCAAGAAAACATTTTCCACGCGAAGACACAGTTCAAAATCTCCTTCAGTGTTACTCATTCCATTATTGAACATCACGGACAGAACATTTTTGAAATAAGTAACTTTGGCCTTGACTGGGAATGGTTTATTACGGAAATCTCTCAGACATCCAGCAAGTTGTTGAGTTGACCCATCACTAGCGAAAGAATTCAAATTATTTCGTTTTGCCAATATTTACAACGAATACTATTATTACATATTACATCCACACTATTTGCTTGCTGGACTTACTTTTGATGATCATATTGCATATTTCCATCATTAACCATAGCCATGATATAAGGGTTATTGTGCTTATTGTCATTATCAAAAGAATCGAAAAATAAGCCAAGACCATTCCACATATCTGAGCTACCAAAAACTGGGCCTTCAATTCCTCTATCCTTTGTAAACCAGAAAGCCTACAAAACCAAAAACAAGGTATGAAATATTAAAATACAGCAGAACTATCCGCTTTACAATATAATATGTTGTTTGAGATTTGAATTCAAGAAAATCTAAGTAGGTAATTGTATCCAATTAATAATACAGTACAACGCAGAGAATCATAATATTTAACATTTACATAGATTCTTGCTAATTAATCTTAAATGGAAAACAACAGTAAAAGCTCATTAAATTATTGTGGACTATTTTCAGAGAAACTTACAAGACCATCGGCTCCTATTCTTCCTCTGCCGGTAACCCTAAAGACAACTTCCACTTCCCACCAGTCAAAGTTTGTCTGCAGTTTCGACCACATGGAACCTGGATACAATCAACAATAGATCAATTTATAAAAATCTATGTATAATATACGATGTTTGTAATTCATTCTGTCAATTACAATAAGATGTGGTACCTTTTTGACTACGAAGACTTGGAGTGACACGAAGATTTTCTTCACTGGCAATGGCATCTAAAATTGAAAATTACATACACACATTACCTACTACTTCCCCTAAATTGATTTTAATGAAATAAAAATGACACAACGACACAAGTGTATTGAGCTTACTTCCTGCATGTTCCCAAAACGGTACGGTTCCATCCTTTTGTGCTAAATATGGTGGCTTAAATGAGTATTTGTATTCGAACTTTCGGAAAGGCGAATCGGCTAAAATTTCCAATACAGGAGATAGTAATAAAATGCCGAAAACCAGCTTGTAATTCTTCAGTACAGTATACGACATATTTGCAGAGAGACAGACCTAAAATATCCTGAAAAAGAAATCAAAAATATTTATTAGTATCTATACAATTCTTTGTGCACAGTGCACACATAGACAGCTGCTCTTTGTACTGTTTAACACACAATACTAAAGAAAATATTAAATGGTTGTGTACGAATAAGTATCTTATACAGTAAATATACTCCATAAACTGCAAATAAAGTATACTTAACACTTAATGCACTCTTGTAAAATATCCAACTTTAGTCAAGTTGTTAAGAGTTAAGACACGACACATTCTGTCAGATGTATATGTATTTACAATACAACATATAATAATAACCAGAAGCACTTACAGATAATAGTTCTATTGGGTTTGTGTAGGTACTGTTAAGTATGTTATTGAATTGAATCTAAAATCTAAGTACCTATATGTATATACCTCTGTACACCGCATGCACTAATTATGACTTGAAAGTAAAGTACCGTTAGCATTTGTACAAAAATAGCCCTTTAGAAACTATATGAATTCATTTGGCATGTAAAGCTATATAACATTGAACACATAAAATATTATTACCTTAAAGTTTGTTGCTGATTCCGGAAGCGATTTAAGTTGGAATATTGATCCGTTTAAGTACAAACTTAATTTAGTACTAGGGACCTATATCGATGAGATGAGTAAAATAGAATGCGAATATCAAATTGGAAATAAAAACCGGATGACAGTCTTGTTGATATCCATCCGCTAAGTAAGTTTGATTGTTAAACTGCCTTCCGGGACAAGAATAAATAAAGGTTCGGGCTACTCGGTTGAAATCGGAGTTTAAAAATGTTGACCGTATGTAAGAAAGTATTTTAGTGAAGACAGCTTTTTGAGGAAAGTTAGACAACTCTACTCTTCTAAATGCGACAGCAGGAGTTGACTGCAATTGCCAGTTGCCACTACTGCTACTGCCACTTGTAAAGGGAATTGTAACACGTGTACAAATGTCTAATGGGTTCCCGTTGGAAAGGCAGCTCTACCAACAGATATAGCCACCAACCGGGAAGATATAAGCTCCTCTTCTACACGCATGGGTCTACACGAACATCTTTTATGTCGCATACACTCCCATTCCCATTACATACTCATTTTTTATGACCACAAATATGTGATTTACGTTTATGTAAGTACACGGAAACTCGTAAATGTTAACTGATTACATTTTTAAATTCTATACTTAACCTATAAGGTGTACGTACTTGTTCAAACAATACATTTGTATCTAAATCTCTGACAGTTTTTTTAAACAAAAAATTCTCTTAAGATATGTAAGTGTGTGTAATATACTCATATTTTGTATGCCTAAATGTAGAGCACGTAGGTATATACTCGTTATCTAAGGAAATACTATTGCTTTGTGCTTCCTGTAGTTACCTAAGTAAAATAACTTTAAATACATGTATAAAAATCTTGATTTTGTTTTATGAACTCTTGTACTAAAACTAGGTATGTAAGTAAATGAACCAGAAGAAAAGCATGTATGTGTATGTTCTTTATGTAACTTATGACTTATTTATATGGTTATTTTGGTGTACAGGTACACCCTTGACCTTGGTATCAGTATATTAATCAGCAATCATTCAGTGAGATTTATTATGCTTTTCAGCATTGAATATATTATACATGATATATTTTATAATATGTTTAAAAATTAAATGACATAGGTAAGACAGTTGATTTTCATAGTACGCAATCAGAATAAGATATCTACTAGGCTCTAAATAACAACGGTATTAGTACGCAATGTTTATAGCTGCCCGTAAAGCACAGAGATATGTACATTCATGGTAATACTGTTTGATACGTATATATGGTTCATTGTCTTCAATGCACATCGCGTTCATTGAATAGTAGCATGATAATTTGCTTTTAATTGAGATGCTTAATTGAGATGCTTAATTGAAATGTGAATTATTATAAAATAAAGTATTATCAAAAGTAGTAATGTGGAAGCACGTAATACTTAATTGTCATTAATCAAAGGTAGACAAAATGCAGTCTATTAGAAGTAACCGTGCTGGAATAGGTAACCACTAACCACTACGTTCTGAATTATAATCATAATTCAGCATTCAGCAGAGTATTAAAATTTACTGGTAAGTTTGTTTGATCTGTATGGAATGTGAAAATGTGAAGCAAGTGCTTCAACTTATAACAATAAAATGAAATTTTTAGTTACTATTATTAGAAAATGTATTTCTATAAAATGTTTGCCAGTATTTTAAACCAAGAGATGAGTTCATGTAAAGCATTTAACACATAAATGAAACTAAGAATATAGATAAGATATTAACCATTAGAACCAAAATTTTAGCATTGAGATTAACAGTAGAACTCTTATTACAAAGATTTTCACTGCAGTAATTCCTTTTATCACGATCTGAGAAATTTCGTGTTACATCCGGTTTAGCAATGCAAGTCCTTGAAATGTAGTCATCTGAATGCAAACAATAATTACAAATCTCTCGTAAAAATACGGTAAAGTCTATCAATCATTTTAGCGTAAGATTCATAGGTTTAGGTATATAGTACAATTAGCAGGTAGGTATGGAATACCAATACAACAATTCTATGTGAATGTATTATCATATACGATTGAATTATAAGAATTTTAATAATCTTTTTCTTACTCGCAGTTTGTTGCATCAATACCGTAACACAACAGCCATAGCATTTCTTTCTTGGCAAGGATGAATTCATTTTTATATTTTCACACTCTTTTATGTAGCGACTATCGCAATCATAACATTCGACTTCAGTTGATGTATCTGACAAAAATTCGATTAAAAGTTTACACAGTACCTATACGTATACATATAATATATTCCAATTTTAATTACTTACTGTTGCAAGTTGTTGTTGGCAAAGATGCAGTTGAGGCTTCATGTGATAATGCTAATATTAACAAAGCTAAGACAATCCCACTTGAGACGGGAAAAAACGAAAAGGCACTTGTGAACATTGCAACTCAGATTCGAATGTGGTTTTAAAACACACAGAAAAGATCCGGAGTCTCAAATAATGTTAACATGATTTTTATGTCCCAAATATTTATAAGCTTTTAATTTGCTTATACAGTAAAAATGTTTTCAAATCTACTTTGTGTGAGTGATTAATTACAATTAATGTAAGCAATTTACTTTGATGTGTCAATCAACCTGAAAGGTTTATATTTTGGGTAAACTAAGAACGGGAATGGTATGTTCACCTTATTGTGAACTTATGGGATACTGTCAGCTATCTAGAAAATTCAAATCAATATAGAAATGAGTATGTCAGATTGATGGAAGTTCGCATGTATGTATGAATACAAATGAATGAGAATGAGAACTACTACGACTGAAAGTTACGATAGGTACCTATAAAATAATCATAGCTTCAATGCACCTTATGGCGCAATGTGTGTATTTTTGCTTGCAATTTGGGTTTCGTGACCGAAGAACATAACACAATGCGTCTTTGCTT
>JAQFYB010001056.1:0-37769 GCA_034694085.1 Pogonognathellus longicornis
TTTCTGCATATACGTGCTGCACAGAAATCACACAATACAAATAAATGCAAAGTTCATTTTGTTGTTTGAACCATACAGCTACTTCATTCAATCATCCACTCAAACATCAAAAGATAATCATCAATATTGTTGCTCTTCTACTGTGACCGTGATTGATAACATTTGTGGATCATTTTCATTCTTCGTGATTTCATGCGTTATAAGCTGTACTTAAACAAGCACTTACAATTAGTATACCGTTATTGCTCAATGTCATGTCATATCGTGTTCATTTTACCGACAAAATGTTACAGCACCTGCCTGGTCAATGATGATAAAGCTATTAAGAGTGTCAGCGCAACAGACTTTACAACAAGCAGTATTTTTACAAAATTTCCCATTAGTAATCAAATGAGACGCAGCATGTTATCCAACCATAAATACCTTGTCCTGCTCTGCACCATACTCGTTTACACTAATTAGTAATTACACTAGGATTATACATGATTGACATTCCTACAACGTTTGACATTGCCTTGTACTTGTAACTGCATCACATGAAATAAATCCGCTTTGAGTAATACAAATTACATAGTTTTTATTTGATTTTTATTCATTTTCCCTAAAAATCATATTGTGGACTACTTTCATGGACAGATGGAAATGTTTTAAGCACGGATATGAGATAATTATTTTCCTAAAGATTACTTTATACCTAGAATGCTTAGTTTTTGGTCTTGACATTTATTATCACGAGAATAATAAAGATATAGACACACAATCTGGATTTTTAAACATGTTAACAAGGAACAGTACAATTTGTGAATAAAACTCTATGTACTTCTAGACAGTCTTTTCTATTTCCATAATACATTCTGAATTTTTGAAAATATTCTTCTTCTATGTAGGATACGGTTCTTTCTTTTTTTGTTCTCCCAAAGCATTCGCATACCATTTCACTTCCTTGATTAATGATGCAATGGCTGTATTATTGATGGGAAGTTTGCATTTTCCATCTTCAGAAAC
Source organism: Pogonognathellus longicornis (assembly GCA_034694085.1). Taxonomy (NCBI): domain Eukaryota; kingdom Metazoa; phylum Arthropoda; class Collembola; order Entomobryomorpha; family Tomoceridae; genus Pogonognathellus; species Pogonognathellus longicornis. Next base: position 1,006 of record JAQFYB010001056.1, read on the forward strand.
ATTTTCATGAACCATTGGAACTGCGACGTAAGTTGGGACTGCAAGCATTCCTAATTCACTGACAAAGGGACGGAGAACAACTGCTGCACGAATTCCGGCTAAATGGCTCATGGCGTAAGTGACAATTCCACAAGGTCTGTGTCTGTATGTAGTCGGAGCAAAATGACTAAGCATATTAACCAAAGGAGGAGGAATTGTGGAATTATACTCCGTGGACACCATAATGTAGCCATCAGCTTTATCCAGAGTTGCTTTCACATCTTTCATCCATTGAGGAGCTTTATCAGGGTTCGGCATGAAATGCATAGGCTCGCGAATGAGTTCAAATTTTCTTTCCAATGGATCCAAAAGAGTTGCACTCACTCCACCGTCTTCAGCAGCTTTCATTACAAATTTTGCCATTCGATCAGCCATTCTCCCTAAAAATACACAAGCAAATAAAGATTTAAAAAATATTCATACACTTCAGGTAGACAAAAATCAAATCATTAAAATTCTCCAAAAAAATCAGAAAATCAATGATAAAATATTTGTATTGCTTTAGAAAATATGACATTTTAAAACCTCCGTATTTACCTGGACGCACCGAACTCAGACACACAACTATGTTAGGCTTCATTTCTTCAGTTTCCTCAGTCTAAACGATAAAACAAAATAAAACCAAAATCTTTCATCAGTTTATGTCTCCAGTTATTTACATTGACTGCATGTAATTGCAGAGTCATACTAAATACCTAGGGTATACGATAATGACATGGAATAAAGTCATTAAAGTAGCTTGAAAGCGATGTTGAAACCTTTAAGAGAAAATAAATCATGCAAAATTGCGGCACATCTACAATAGGGCATATAGAGAGCACTAATGTACATAATGATAATGAATGAACGTTTAATGAATGTATAATTAATGAATGCAGTCTACTACTGTAATGAGTGACACACATATATACTACTATTATGTATGCGTCTATTTTGCAACTAATTATTTTACACAAGGACATACACGTTGTAGTTATAAGTGCCTAGTTCCATTAAACACATTAGTTATAAGCAGCAGAAGTATTTTAAATTAAAACACATGAAAACGCTTAGATGTTTCTTTCTACTAACATTTTTGTGTTTATTGACTCATCTTCACTTCATGTTGACATTTGTGTGAATCATGTAATGTGTATTCACTTTGTAAAAAATGTCTGCATTTCTTTACAACCAACGCAACTTTGGTTTGCATTGCACAGTAGTAGTATAGTAAAAAGATGAAACTCACTCTGAGTGAGTCTTTTATAAATAGTTCATATTAACATGACGTGAAAATGAGAGTTCTTAATACTATTACAAATACCTAAGTGCCATAAGATAAACGAAATGTACAGAAAGCAGAAGTTGAGTGTGTCTATTTCGTGAGTGTACACGAAAGAATATTAAAATGAAGAGGCTTTTGTAAGTAAAGCAGATAATATTATAGTAGAATCATTTATACTGACATGCCATGTATGTGTGTAGGTATGTACATTTAAAAGTATATGTATAAGTTGTATGTAAAGAAAAATGGTATTTATGTATGTTGATTGAACTTACTTTTACTCAGAAGAAGAAGTCTTGATTGCAGAGTGCGAATGTTGGTAGTTTGGTAGTAGCCGGTTGTGTATGGGTTGGTTAGCTAGCCGTAACGATGTCTGTGCCGTCCTTTGGATTTGGATTGGAGTTGATGCTGATATGATAATATGATGTATTTACAAATTGGAACATAAACCGAATTCGGTTTATGTAGGTCAGATTGTATAACACCTCCACTACTGCACTAGTACTCCACTGGCAGTTCTGGTTGCGCTTCTGCAGTTTTCTGGCCGAGCTATAATTAAAAATGATTTCCCTCTATATTTACTGTGCTAGTCTTTTTCGTAGGGATTTCTGTTATATGCCTTAGTTTTAGCGTGTGAATTTCTATTGTATCAAGAGATACAACTACAAGGGATTTATGAGATTGAGGCTGCGTGACGACGATGGAACCGACTGCCTTTATAGTTTCTCAGATTACTGTGTACAGGGTGTACGACAATCCAATTGCTAATAAAAATCCCCGAAACCCAAAATCTCTTATATTTTCTACTAAAAACTTTATCGGGACATTTTTATTGTTACAGTCGTATTTGTAGAAATATTTAGTTTTTTAGTTATTTAAAAGGGTTTAAATGTTAAAATAATGCTTAGGGGGAAATATTCATTTTACAAACTACATAAACCAGGGCTGTAGTTTAGTTAGTGTACATATTTACAATTGAAAATTCTTTATCTTTCCCTCATTACACAACTTTTGAATCGTTAACTTAATGGAAACTGTTTTCGTTAACGATTCAATTAAATGCATTTGGAATCTGTAACTAAAAAGATACTGCAAAATTAGCTGTATGGAAATTTTACAAGGAATTATTTTGCATCGAATTTCTTTTTCGGTTGCTACGATTTGGTGCATTTTAGAGTAATTTTTGGCCCTTACTACATTTGGCATTCTGCCCTCCCCAATCCAACCCTGTATACGGCATTGCACGTAAGAGAATAATGCATAGTAATAAATAAATAAAATACCAACTGTAATGAATGCTATGCATGCAAACATGATGTGAGTAAAATTAAATTAATTAAACCTTTGAACATACCTAAGAGAAACTACATTATTTGTATCATAATAGAAGTGTAGAAGTTTTCATTCTTCTAGTAACTCCTATAAAAAAGCAAAGTATGTGACAAATTAATAAATGAACATGTAGATTCCAGTTGGTACTTCAGTCAAATTGATAAAAGACAAGTTGCGTGAAATTATTTAGCACAAAAAATGTCATGCATTTATTACGTAGATTGTCTTTTAGATGAAATCATTGTACCAAACTACAGTCCTCAAAAAGAATTCATTTTTGCAATCACTATTACTGTATTTTATTCCTTGTGCTTTTTCTTTTTCGTTAGTAACTTTATAATGATTTAAGAGGATACTGTAAAATCAGGCATACAAAAGCCTCAACTATCAAGTCTGTATACAGAAAGTTTAGTTTAGGTCACCCTTCATTAACTACACTGCTGCGATTTGTATATTTATTATACAGGGGGAAAATGGTCAATAGTGCCCCCCCCCCTCATTTTGAGACTTGCACATAGATATTTCAGCTTTTTATCCGACAATTATTGCATTTAATATACAATAATATTTTGCAAAGAAAGGATATTTGCACATAAAATAAAATAAGAAACTAATTAAAATTAAATGCTCATTTACAATTTATAACTAATTCTTCTAAGCATACATAAAATGTATAGAAAGTTATAAATATGCCTATATAGATCATTAATAATTTTGCAAAGAAAGGATCCTTGCATATAAAATAAGTCATAAATTTTAAATGCTCATTTACTACAATTATTACAATGTAACTAACTATTCTATATAGGCATACATAAAATATCTAGAAGTTATAAATATGCCTGTATAGACAATATAAATAATTTCGCAAAGAAAAGATCCTTGTACACAAACTAAGTTGTAAGTAACCATTTTAAATGCTCATTTACAATTTATAACTAATTCTTCTATATAGACATACATAAAATGTGTGAAAGTTATAAATATGTCTATAGAACATTAATAATTTTGGAAAGAATGAAGAATTAAAGGATGGTTGGACATAAAATAATGTGGTAATACAATATACCCTGTATAGAGTTACAAATTGGCTAAAAATCGTCTTGCTATGCTGCAAAGCTAGAAATAGACTGACAGAGACACAAACACAAACTCACCTACAAACTTGCACGAAGTTTGTCGAGGAATAAAATATTGGTGAAGACTTGAATGTTGAAGGAAAGGCTTCCAAAAAGCGAGTGATACTGTAATAGGTGATACGAGCGAAGGCTGCAGCGCGCGGATTTAATCAATTTTCTACATCTCTAGCTCAGCTTCTGCAACAGAATCAAAATAATTGTTTTGTTGCAGCCAAAATGCACTGCATTCTTCACCATCAAAATCTTTTTCTTTTTTGCCCTTAAAAATAGTTTTTTTTCGTAAATTGTAAGGAATTCATTCGTTTTTTGCGTATGGAAATAACGTGATGGAAACAGAATTTATTAGATTCTAGGCAAGTTCATTGCGCAACAAATAATTGTCATTTAAATGTCGCAAAGGCAATAACAGCCAACTAAAGTGCAGTTTGTTTCGTCGTTAATTGATTTCCGTACACAAACTGTACTTCGTTCGTGAAGGACGTACACAAATTCATTACACATTAAATGACATCTTTGCGAGCCCTTATGGGCTAAAAATTAATTAACAAAATCATTTTTCCGTCTGTAAAGGCAAAAGATCTCTCGCTTGTTAGCAAATGTAAAAAATCGATAATTTCTTCTCAGGAAAGCATTTCGAAGCTGTAAAGTTAATTGTAATTATCCGGAAGTGCTACGCACACTAAGAGACGGTAATAAAAATAGAAAATAACGATGAGGTGTCAAACATCAAAGATTTAATAACTTTATTTGTATGTAAAAGCTGGATGTGTTTTTAGTCTATGTAAAAGTCTTTTAATATGGTACTTATTTTGTATTTTGAATAGAAACTACATTTTTATTCGGACCGAAGGGAAACGTGTACAAAAATACAGGACGGATAAGTTTTTAAACGGTTTATACGGCTTAGCCTTTTATATGAACAGGAAGGACCGGTACAGTTTCGGGTAATTAAGGAATTCAGATTAATCAAGTTTACAAAAATTAAGGCCATTATCTAAGGCCTTAAATTAAGGCTTGTATCAGATACCGTACATAGATAAAGGCCTATTAGATATCTAATAGGCCTTTATCTATGTATAGCCTGATTGTATTATCAATTTTGTGAGTTTTACTGTTGAATTATTACTGAAATGATTCTGAATGTTTTCTAGATATCGCAATACTTTCAAATAACTGGTGGATTCTTGTTAAGAATTTATAAAGATGGAAACAGAAGTGCTAAATAAAATCATGAACGATTTGTTCATTACTGGAGGAAAATTATCGAAGTAGGAATTATTTTTTACATTATTGATCCCTGGATGCTCCAGGAATCACCTTCTATTATGAATTCGGCCTCACTGTCAAAAGTTTATTCATATGTGTGAATTGACTAATAACATAATATGCATTTCCTTCTAGGATCTTAACAGAGGATAATATAACCAATCATTCCTTGGAGGAATTACTGCAAGAATTTTCAAATCAGTTTCCGACCAAGTCTCAAGTTTTTAATGGTATGTTTATGAATACAGTTCTTAATATGATGTATAGACATTATTGAATTGAAACGTTATATATAGCGGCTCATTGCTCTAGGCATTTTCTAAAGAATTTAAAAAAATTTGCATTGAATAAAAATATGTCTGTTATTAGTTTGCAGTGTCATCACTACTTTTCTTCAAAATCACGAGTTTTTCACTAGCAGTGCTCAGAGAATCGCGGCTATCGCTTTACTTACCGGTGCATATGGCCGAGGCTTGTCTACAATCGACAAAAATCCTTATGCTGTTTTCATCTACGATATCTTGGTAAGTGTCTAAAGTAAATAATATGTAGATCTAGATATCTTCCGGGCATGGACACTGGAAAATAATTTTAATTACACTAATAAACATTTGTTTATTTTTTGCAGAAAAATGCTGGGATTGCTTCAGGAGAAGGCCCGGCTTCATTGTCACCTATTGGATCACCAGCTAACAGAAAATCCATTGGATCTCCACAGTCAACTCTTAACAATTATGTTGACAACAATCGGAATAACGATTCTCTTGATAATGTGCTTCGAATCAACGAAATAGAAAAAATTGTTTTACTCCATCTAATCGCTTCAGAAAATTCAACACAAGTATAATTATTATACATTCAATTTCATTATTTTTAGTATAAAAATATACATGATTATTATATTATTTTGATATTTGTATTGTGCATTGATGATTCTCTTAGGGCAATTATATTATGTGTGTGAAATAATGAGAAATTGATTGGTCATCCACAGTATTCTAAACCATTATATTATGTGTTGGTTTTAGTTATGGAAAAAACGTGTAAAAGAGTTGATTGACTCTGTGGAAGAGTTAAAAAAGTTGGATACACCTGTCTTAAACAAACTTCAAGAAACTCATGCTAAGCAGCTATCTGCTATTCCACATAACGAAAGATTTGGTATACCTTCTTACATGTCACTCATGTCAAACACTCGTCCGAGTTCCCAGGAGCAAGAGTGAGTTTTTTGTATGCTAAAAATATTCTTATACATAGTAGCAGTGGAGAAGGTTTTAATTAACACCACATTTGTTTACTTATACCAGTGCAAAGACTGAGGCGGAGAAACAAACTATTATGGAAGGTCTGTTAGGCAGTGGTGACAAAGATGATGCTAAGATTCCACCAGCCCTGAGTAATATGCGATTGCAGTACATAACTTTTGCTCCCCCGTTGTATTCAACCCGTGAGGAGGTTAGTTATTTTGTTATTTTTCACTTTTATGTTCCTCATTAAATTTTTTCTTGGTGTGGAATTTGCGGACGCATTTAGAATTATACATAACTTACCAAGATACTTGAGTGCTACAGAAAGTTTTGTCAAAACAGAATTAACACTTTCACAGCAGTGAGAAGAATAGCCGCTCATTCATTCAAAGATAGATTAGAAAACACTAGTAACAAAATTATTACACAATCATGAACCATATAAACAAACATCCGACACTGCAGAGACCTGGAGAAAGCTGTTATTTAATATACAAAATATTAATGTATTCTGAGACTAATATAAGTTAAAATACAGATTAAGACAAGATTATTACTAGTATAAGTAAGTGGGCCTAGCTGTAAGCATATTACAGGTGTAATAGTCTTCTTTAATTGAATAAAATAATAATAATTGTTTTCTATTTCAGTTGGTTTGGATGAACCCAATGGAGCCTTCTTTTAACGAAGTCATAATTGACCCTACAGCCGGTCTTGAGGTACAAGAAGAAGAAACTGAAGCTCGGCAATTAATAAACCAAGCTTTCAAGGAAGCTTTAAGTATTACTCAAAGACAAACACTGATTAGTGAAATTCAAAAGGATCCAAAAATTATTCATCAACTTGGGCTGACACCACAACGACTCCCGGATTTGGTGGAGAATAACCCACTGGTTGCTATCGACGTGTTATTAAAACTTATGGAAACGGCAGAAATCAAAGAGTTTTTTTCGGTATTGGTCAACATGGAAATATCAGTACATTCAATGGAAGTCGTGAACAGGTTAGCACAATGTTAAAGTTAATTCCTTTTATAATTAAATAGGATTGAAGTTTGTTTACTAACTACTGTCATTTGGAGTAGTTATAAGTTCCAAATTGGAAGGAGCATTTAAGTTAGTTAAGGTTATTATTTTATTTATTTTTAATGTTTTGAATACATAGATTGACAAGTGCTGTGGAGCTACCAAAGGAATTTTTGCATTTATATATTTCCAATTGCATCTCAACATGTGAAGGATTTGCAGACAAGTATGTTCAAAATCGCTTAGTTCGACTGGTGTGCGTTTTTCTTCAATCGCTAATTCGCAATCGAATAATCAATGTACAGGTAGGTATATTTAATACATTCTTATTTAAACCAACGGACATGCACCAGAATTTTAATGAGCCCATGAGAACCTTGCACCCGATGCTAATTTTGAACATTTATTTTTTAGGAGTTATACATTGAAATCGTCACATTTTGCTTGGAATTCAGTCGCATTCGAGAAGCGGCTGCCTTATATCGTCTTATGAAGCAATTAGAATCGGAAGATAATGGATTACAAGTTGCTTTAGCAAAGAAACGGGAACTAATTCCAAACCAACTTACAGAAGCTGCGTTTGGAAGAAGTTTATCAGCAAAGGAGAGAGATACCAAGTTTTAATTCAAATATTGGTTTGTGTGGAGTGAATTTAATATTTTATGCCGTTTACTGTTACATATTAAAACAATCGAGACAGACAAGACAAAAAGTATAACTATGAATAATGTATCTTAATAATCTCTTGGTTTCTTTGTACTTTCTTTGCCTTTCTATCGTGCTTTACCGAACTAATCGAATTAGGGGATGCGGAGTAAGCAATACTTATACAATATAAATTGAAATTCATTCTTCACTCGAGCAATTTGCATCTTGTCTTACCTAATTCTTATGTACTATGTATTCATAAACTTTTCTTACTTATCTACTAGATACTATAGAAAGCAGTAATCGTCCATGAAATTGTGAAACAAATAAATTTACTAGTAAAATTATGCTGCTATACAATAATACAGTGTTGAAGAAATATACAATTGAGTGAGCGTCAAAACGTTGTTAATTTATTTCACCTTTTGAGGTTTGCACCTCTACAGACTATAAATATGTTTACTAATTAAATCTGTCTTTATTACAACTTACTTTTCTTCAAGATCGTCTTTTACGTCATGCATTTTGAGTTTTTGGGCTCGTATTTTCGTCGTAGTTTCGTCGATATATTTAACTGTTTTAGGTGGAATAATGGCTCCTGCAACGCATCTTTTCTCCACATTAAGAAAATTAAATGTAGAACACGCATTTTCCGTCGATAAAATTTCCATATTAATTTTATTCTTTCTCAGATATATAATAGTTTCTTTAGGGACTTGACTTCCTGGGTCACCAACTCCTATGACAAGAATGTCCAGTTTAGGTTCAAGACAAGTAAACAGAGCCAAAGACTCCGGTGTAATATCTTCGGAACTGTTAACGTCCCATCCTAAAACGGTTTTCGGGAATATTGCAACTGGGCCAAGTACTGACATTCCATTATTTAACTTGAAACCATGCTGGTGATATGCATCAATCATAAGAGGCGAATCCACTTCGTGATTAAGAATTGTAGCAACTGTCTTTCCATCCCCTTCATAACTTGATGAACACTTTACAGAACCGTGACCAAACTGTCTCTTAGAACGGCCCAAAAAGTTTTGACTGATTATTCCGGACGATCTCCATGCAAAAGGTAGAGTAGCTTTCAAGACTGACATTTCGCCTAGATTGCTTCTACACTTTAAATTGTCACTTTCACTTACTTAATACACGTTTCTCTTCAATACTATAACATTTAGGTCGCGTTGTCAAAAATTACTTCGGTGTTAACGACGACAAGAAAACAGACTACAAAGAGTTGAAAAATAGAAAGAGATTAACACAGTTCTAGTCAAGTCAATGAAGTCTAGTCAAGCCTAAGAAACCGGGTACTCTGCCCAGAAAGAGTATAAAGAGCCTCGTCACTCCTAGAGTGCAATTGACTGGTAGCCATCAGCAATAAATAAAAATTAAGGAAATAAAAAACTGACACAATGGAACAAGCGAGAATTAAATCAACTGTTTAATACTCTCTTTGATGTTTGAAACTGTTGTTGTAACCCATTGGGTAGGTTTTTTCTTTGTCACTTGCTGACACTTCACACTTTGTTTCGTTCGTTGACTCCCTGCCCGTCACCCGTTATTTTCCAAAGATGTTTTGTTGATGATGCAACCTGAAAAAAATGGAAGAAAAATTATAAATGCAAAGGTAATAACGAAATAACGTAAAAAATGTATTGTTCAATAAATATGCCTTAGAGAATGAAATATCTTACTCTTTTTCTGATTTTAGTCGCTTCGTTTGTGGAACAAATTTTGAAGAAACTGACGAATCAAACAAAAATCCAACTCTTCCAATACTTCCAAAGAATCCTGAATTTCCGAATCGGTAGAAACTTCCACGATAAATAAATAAATCCACATGGGCTCGAATCTCGCGCGGCACCAAAGTCAGACAATTCTGTCTGGAATATTTTCTGTCAATACCTCTATACGTGTCATTTTGTGTGGGAGAAACCGGAGAGATTGCGTGAGGTTTAATAATTCAAAGCTCATAAAACTTTTATGGGCTATACTTGGACTTCCGTTTTGTATTATTTGCATTTATAAATCCTCTAAACTAAAAAAAACATATTTAACAGAAACAGGTAATTGTTTAACAAAGTCCAAAATGTTTTTTTCATTTATTCCTTTAGCCCTTAAAGCTTAGGATTTAATGAACTTTTAAGCAAAAAGATCATTTATACGCGTCAAACGATATAGCAAATCAAATACTGAATAGCAAACTTGTTTAGTTTGTAATACAAATATACACAAACAATTAAGCAATTTACAACGTAGAATTAAATTTTGTATAGAATAATGCAGATAATTAATAAGATTACCATTTAATATCGGATACAAAAATTTATGGCTTTATTAACTTGGACAAAATTGTACAAGCAATGCTATATATCCGGCTTTCACTTTACTTTCACATAATGGTTTTTTTAACTTTTACTTTGCAGATCGGTGCCTGGAGATATCGGAGTTATAAAGAATTATTTCAATATCCGGGAGCAATTACGAAATGCTGAAATCATGGTTATTTAAAGGATGGATTGTAGCTTGTGTCACTGCCTTATATTTGATAACAGCTGTAAATTCACAAAATGACGATGAAGATTCTACTTCTGAAGATGACATATCACATGGATTGGGTGACCACATCGAATGGCACACACTGGAAGATGGACTTGCTCTTTCCAAAGCTCAACAGAAACCTTTAATGCTCATTATTCACAAGAGTTGGTGTGGTGCCTGCAAAAGTTAGCAACTAGCTTTGTTATATCTCTAAATAATATTCTGGGACGTATCAGGATTTCTTTTTTGATTCGGGGGTTTTTAAACTAATATTTTGTTTTATGTATAACATATAATAAGGTCTGAAACCGAAATTTAAAAAGTCTCAACAAATCGCCCAAAAGAGCAGCCAATTTATCATGGTTAATACAATGGACGAGGATGAACCTGTCGGAGATCTTTATCAACCTGACGGAGGATACATTCCTAGAATCTTGTTTTTTGGTAAGTAAGAATTTAATTAAAACGTGTTTGTGTCCTTGTTCTAACATAATTCTCAATGTCTTGTACACACACAACTAGACTTTACGAGTACGACTATTTTATTTGTGTGTACGGCAAAGATTTTGTTTGTTAATCAAAAATATTTCCCCTTGATGAAAAACTATTCCATTGCAATCCTAATCTAATCTATAGAAATGTTTTATTTAATTTAGATCCTGAGGGTGAATTTCTGGACAGTGTTATCAATGAAAATGGAAATCCTAAATATAAGTATTATTATTACGACGAAGAGGGAATTGCCACCTCGATGGACAAGGTGATCTCCATGTACGGAAACTCGCAAGACAACAGTTTGAAGAAAAAGGTGAATGAAAGCCAAACTAAAAGCGAATTGTAAAGAATGTGTATAAAAATTCACGATTGTACGTCCTATCTGCTTATTACGAGGAGCCTTAAAACAGTCAACTACTCTAACCTCACATTTTACACGTTGAAACGCGTTAATGAGATTGAATTACATAAAACGAAAGCCAAAATTTAATCATGTAAATAGTGTCACAAATTATTTATTAGGTACTATTTGTCATTTGACTTAATTGATGGATCAAAGAGCAAAGTTGATATTATTATTTATCCATTAAGTTACTAACATGAAATATTCTTGCCAATAATATGATTAATTAGTTAAATACAATTATAAGTTGCAATTATATGTTTCCAATCTAAAGTCATTCACTTACAAGACTCATTATATGTTTATACTTATGCTGGTTCACTTATCTATCTACTCACTCATTAGCATAGGATATATTAATATACAAATACATCACACACTTGTAATTCAAAGATTAGATTAGAGATCAAAGATTAGAGATTTCAAAAATACAGGCATAAGTGAACAAATCTACTAACTATCAAAATGGCAGTTAAAATTATTCTTAATAAGCACATATTAAAAATAATTTTCACTGTAATTTTGATAGTTAGTAGATTTGTTCATTTGTTTTTTGTCATTTTGATAGTTAGTAGATTTGTTTACTTGTTTTATGTCAATTTGACCTTGTAGTTTTAATAGCGAGATACATTTGTTTATCTTTAAGCTTTCTTCGATCCAGTGGCCGATACAGAACACCTGTAGTTGTAATAGATACTTTATACTTACTATCAAAAAATGCTTTTAAAAAGAAAATAGTAACAATGACCTTAAATAATGATTCAATCATACTATACGATTTTTTGGTTTCTGTAATTGAGCTAAGTTGTATTTTCCTCGGATCAGACTTTTTAATAACTGTGTAACCTTGTCTTTAATAGCTTATTTTAATTTTAACCGTGAGATCTGTGTATCTATTTTAATTACCCATGTAATGGTATTTATTACACTACTAAATAATAAATACATATTCCAGCTAACCCTATAAACCTTTGTAATTTAGGCTTTTTTCATTATTTATAGCCTGTTTATCAAAATGTTTCGTCAAAATGTATGCTCACGAACAAGAATTTTAAATATTTAACATTGCCATATAAAATCATTTTACTTGCCTCAATCGATATTTTCTTTGGGAACCATACACCAAGAAGGGTACTCTACATGAGGATGGTCATGATTATTGTGAATAATGGGCATAGAAAAATTTTCTTCCTCGGTTAGAAGATATTTTTTCTGAACATCCTTTGAAAGAGTAACATTGCTTGGTCGAAACTGTTTGGGTTCAAGCGTATACTTCAGAAAATCTTCGTCAACAGTAATAGTGCCACAATCTGTATACCATTAGTCAATGCTATTAATAAGTTTTTTCTGTTGACAATAGTATATATAAGGCATGGGCAAATATTTTATGTCTAAAATTTAGCTCTATCATGAACCTTTGAAAAAACTCTCTTTTACAAGAGTTTTTAAACTTGCAGAAATGTTGGAGCTTTCCTGTTTCGGTTTTTTGGAAGTTTCACTTCCTTGTGATGCTGAGCGTTTCTTAGCCGGCATGATTATTGTCTGTGCAATAGTGCGATCGTTAATTAGATTGCAGACTACAAATCTGCAATGCCTTAGTAATTTATTAGATAATTAGCTTGCTACAAGAGAATTACCTTGATGAAGTATAGAATAAATTATTATGGTCGTGACCACAAAATACAACTTAAGTTTAAAATGTCAAAAAACTAAAGTTTAAAATGTCAAAAAACTAAAGTCACATAAGTTAAATTCATTGATATTTCCTCTTATAGCTTGTAGTATGGTTTCTAATGCAACTAGTAGAGGCTTACGTACATTCGAGACTTATCGTCTTTTAATTGCAAAGGGAGATTACACTGAGACGAACTCTCATGCTCACAAAGAGCGTATCTACTTATGAGCACTAGGGCACGTGCCTCCCCCAATGTCGAAAAAGAACAGTTATTTTAAAAAATTAACCAAATTATTTATATCAGACATTAATTAATTTTCCCATCTTTACCTGAAACCCACAAAAACGCGTTATCCCTATTTTATTTTAGATACGCCCTTGAGACTTCTAACATTTGATTTAAAAATTCAGTGTTTTTGTAGATTTGATCCCGAAGCATCTGAAGGAAACATTATTATGGGAAACTGTTGCCTGAAGGTGGACGAGAAAGTTGTATCTTGTATCTACAATCTACTCACGCAAAAGAAGCGGGCGACCTATGGTAGAATAGAGAATACCCATATTCCCACTTTAAATTAAATAACCTGGAGAGTTTTTGATTTATTCCGAGAGCAGTCATGTCAAAATACTGTTCTTCAAGAAAGACTCCTAGAGACAGAAGGGCTGGAACACAAGGCCGCACTCAGGGTCATAAAGAACTAGGTTGAACATAGATATCCAAGAAAAACTCAACACTCAATGTACCTTAGCATCAAAAGTCACAAAGCATAATACTATATTATTATTATCTGTATAAGTTTCAGTAAAATATTTGAAAACTTTTTCTGTTCATGGGTCAATCTCATCCAGAAAATTGCCTTTACGGATGAAACCCATTGGAGTTCAGATGATTCCCCCGAAAAGTGAGCTAACATTCATGCATGAAAAATGAATTAGATTTAATGATAATTATTCAGCAAAGTTTCTGCATACAATTCATAAATATCATACCTAACATACAAGCAAAATGAATTTTAATTCATATCGTGAATCGTAAATCGTAATACACTCTAGTAAGTAGATTTGATTGGAGTGCAAAACTGGTTTAATACTAAATGAAAATTAAATATCTATACTGTGTTGATAGCATGATACCTCTGGGAGGAATCATTTATTAATTTATTGTGTTTTAAAATAGTATCAATTCATGACTAATTTTATTGATAAAAATGTGATGATTTTTAATGCTTGTCATTAGTTAGTTCATTTCATTACCGATTTTTATTTACTTGCAAAAGTACTCATAATTTCTTCAATAATACTAATTGTACTTTACAAGTAACTAAATGTAATATAATGATAATTTCTATTGAAGGAAGTGCTCTAAATGCTACTTAAATATGTGTTTTAGTTTTACTAAAAATGAGACATCAAGATACACAAGCAGGAATGAATTCGAAAATTTCGAAACGTAATTAAATTTTACATTTACTGCTGTAATTCTAACATACTTTAGAAAATAATAAGGTGGTAATACAAAAATTACCTACACCGGGAATACAAACGATAAATGTATTTGAAATAAATGTAAAGAAATGTGTACAGAATTCAATTTGTGTTGTTATTCATTTCTGTAGTTAATGAAGGCCAAAACAGTTTCTGCAAGGTAAACAGCCGCATTGATGACTGTGAGCGATCCCATAGCTAAACCTGCTTTTGCTGGATTTATTTCCGTAAAATGATTTCCAGGAACAAAACGTTGCCAATATTGAAGCACTACTCCCCCGGTTGTAATCCAGAGTATGGCTCCAATGAAATTCATTGCTATTTCCTACAAGAATGAAACAACAAACAATTATGTAACATTTAGTTTGGCAATATTTGTCTATGTATTTTAGTACCAAGTATATTTGCTTCATTTTTTCATATTATTATTACCATAATGGACTGGCTCACAGATTTTCTATCGAAAATAGCTGAAATTAACGCAGCCAAGTTGTAAATGAGGAACCCAATGTAAATTCCTGCAGTCAAGGCTTCTGCATCGTGATTTTTGTTATACGATGCTCCCAAAAAGTATCCTTGGTCTCCCTTACGGTACAATACGATCACTATGATGTTCAGTACCTACAATTTTGTAATATTATTGAAACACAATAAATAATTTTTCAATTTTTTACATTCCGAGAGAAAATTTAAGATTTTAACCGATTTTATTTTACCAGTTTAATAATTTTCGTTGCAGTTGCAGCAAATTCGATTGCAGCCATTATGAGTTTTGGTTTTAAATAACTTTTTTCTGAAAAATCCTAAACCTTTCAAAAAACTTTTTAGAGCAGGGTCACTAATTTGTTGTTAATAACAGGGGTGGGGCTTGAAATTAATAACCATGAATTCCAACACAAGAGTTTACAGAAAAATATTGTACATAAATGTAAATGGAGTCTATGCAGAAAGTAGAACGCAAGCAGAAATCGTTTTACCTGTATAATATATGGACTGTATTTAGTCATTGCTATTTAGATAACGTTTATCTCATCAGTTCCTGTCCCTACAGATAAAAATTGATGTAACTCACTTTTTTACCTTCTATGTACCTTCTATGTACGGCAATCGGCAATGATTCAGTAGGTATTTGTAAGGCCCATTACGGAATTACAGATTACAGACAATAGTATTATACTACACTTCATACATTATATAGTGTATAGGTGCCATTAGGTGCTTAGCTGTACTTTTACTTTTACATAGGTAATGCTACACCCAGAGTTTATAAGAAATCCAAATACAAACAATTATGTCATCGCTCACATAAATTAAACATACATATTGGGCTAAAATAGTAATATATACGTTTACTAAATGTTGTTGTGCTTAAAATCGTCTCATACAAAATTGCATTCCAAGAATGTAGTGTGCACTGCCATTGACAAATGGCAGTGGTAGTGTGTATGTAATTTCTGTCATTTTCATATTGCAATAGGAAGGTGCTTCTATTTATATTAGTCATCCTATTTTGGGTGAATCATTTTACAAAGATGCTGAGGGAAAACAAGGAATATAATTATATGTAATTGTATGTAGGTAATAGGTATGTATATTATGTATGTTTAATGACAAAATGATTGGGGAATCTATCTACAATTTTTCTTATTTATGCAAATTGTTTTTGAAGTAAAAAATTATGTTTGACGTATTCAGCTCTAAATTAACCTCAATCCACATTAAATTATCGGTAAAAAAATTACATTTAAATGAGAGGAAGGAGGGTGCAATGTAAAATGTATCTATCTGTGTATCATTCATGAATGTTTTCAAATATTTACTTTGACTTATTTTTAGAATAGAAATTCACATACGTAAATCAAGGTAAATTTTTTCTCGATGGAATAGAGTGACATGTAAATGTGTCTTATTGAGAATGGTTTTAAACAATCATTCAACTTTGTTTACATTATAGAGAAAAACTATTCATATTTTATTAGCATTGAGTAAGTTACATAATGTACATGAAGTAAGGCTGGTTTCTAAAAGAGGCTAATTTTCACACGCATAAACGAACAACAAAATAATTGGATTCAATGTTACAACTCATCTATAAAATATAGCCGTATAAATTATAGTACATGTGAATACTAACAAATTCATAACTATCTGTATTCTGGTAGGGAAATTCACAACATGTCTACAGTTTAACCCAATAACAGCTACTCTAATGAATTTACTTACAAACTAAAAAATGAGACATGATATATTGTAAAGCATTCGTACGTGGACACTTTCATTCTTTAATTAATTAAACATTCTTAAGACTGTAAACTTATTTATAACCATTTATTACACAAAACTCGTAATATTTTAACAAAGCAATGTGTCAACACTAACAAACACGGCCTCGCGCAATAAACATTGTTCTGTGCTCAATATCTTGTATAAGAAATATTAAAATAGTACACGTACAATACAATTGATACCATAACTCTTAAATAATTATTTTGCAAACATTAGCAGAAATTCCACAGAATTTCAGTTTTGTTAACGTTTTACATTGATCTGTAGTTGTTGTATGATAATACAGTTTCGCCAAGATATACCGCGGAATTTATAACTGTAAGGGCTCCCATTGCTACACCGACGGGGGTTGGATTTGTCTCCGTAAAATGATTTCCAGGAATGAAACGTAACCAGAATTGAATTACAACTCCTCCTGTTGTCACCCAAAGAATGGCTCCAGCCAAATTCATTATTGACTCCTAAAAACATACGAAATGTTACATTTCAGATTTTTAATATAATTTACAATTCTCATGGACATTTTACATTTACATGAGTGATATATAGAAGCTTACCGTGATTGACTGACACACAGATTTGCTGTCGAAAACTACGCAAACCAATGCTGCAAAATTGTAAATGAGGAATCCAATGTAAACTCCAGCAGCCAAGGCTTCAGCATCTTTATTTTTGTTGTATGAAGCTCCCATGTAATATCCTTCATCTCCGTTACGATACAAGACTAACACGATAATGTTGATCATCTAAAATAAAGAAAATAAAATTATAACATTTGTTTCGTTAAAAATTAAGCTATTATGAACTTTTTACTGCAAATCATTTGCAAATGGTTAAATCGTGAGTTATTTATTTACAAGTTTGACTAGTTTCGTAAAGGTTGAGGCATGATGAGTGAGTTCCATTGTTGCGTTTGTGAAGCCAATCCGAAAATTCGTCAAAAGAATCAAATAATAATTATTTCGTTAGCTCTAGTTTTTTACAATAGCACGGGTGGGGCAGTAAAAATAATAGCCGTGAATTCCAACACCGACACTATCACAGAAAAATATGGTTGTAGTACAGAGAAAGTAGAACGAGAGTAAAAAACATTTAGGCTGTGTATATGGCGTATTTAGTCTTTAGTGTTTAGATAACCATTATCTCATCAGTGCTTGTCCTTTCAGATAAAAACTTGTTTCATACACCTCCATTACTCCATTACTTACGTTATAGTTGCCAATACATTGAATATCAATTGTCATTGCTTTATGTACCTTCCTAATGTAGATCTGATGTCATCCATAATATTATTCTCCTATATGTTTCCCATTGCCGTTTGATTTGGTAAATACACGGAGTTTTGAGCTTAGAATCGGGGAGGAAGGTTTCACTGCTAGCAATAAACCTCATCCACATGAAACGTTATTCTTTTTCCTTGGCAAAAATATATGCGTAACGAATAACTCAAAAAATTATTACATACAGTTGGCATTTACTGTATAGATAAGGGTATTGTAACATAGTAATACTCCCCATCACTCATTCATTGCTCACATTTACTTACCTGTGTGTGTAGTCGTAAATCGTACTATAATATTCTCAACACCAACCGGTATGAGCTATGTAATATTCACTAAAAATTGTAACCCTGTCCGGTTGGTGGGAAATGTATGAGCAAAAAGGGTTTACTGTCTGTTGACTTTACTTATCACCAAATTATGTGTGCTTCATCCAGTAAATTCACAAAACAAAAACAGCTCAATCATTAACTCATCATTAACATTTCCACTAGGAAAATCATTAAACCAATTTTTAACGCATATATGTAGATATACAATGATATACTCATGCAAATAAATATAATTACCTAAGCTTAGACAGAGAGACTGCTTTAATATACTTCTTTAGTACTTGCAATATTTCTATACATTTAATTTGTAATTGTTTTTATTAATTGAGGTTTAGCAAATCACATTTTCGCACAGAGAGCCTAAAGCTTTATTAAATTTTTGCATTTGTCGGAGTTGTAATAATCTTTTACTGTTGCCTGTAGGTAGGCTATTATAATTATGTCATATGTGTGGGGTACTATACAATGAAGTAGTATGTATCTGTGTAATAGTATGTATTAAGTATAACCGTCATACATTATATAGGGGCACACAGAGCTTATGTAAGCTATAAATGTGAAACTGAAACCCGTGAGCACATTATGTAAATAATACTATTGCCTGTAACTTATGCTTAAGTTTGCATTTTGGAGTATTGTTCCATCCAAGCCCCATTTTTGGTCATAACAATTGCAATGGCCATCATCTCAATTTGTATAGGTGCTTACTCATTTTGCCTTATCTCTTTCACACTCTTATCTTATTTACGCTGTGTTTTGTTTCATGTAGTAGTAACATATTTTATTTGCAGATGATATACATAGTATTCCTTATTATCCCTATTATCCTCGAATATTATATGCCTATGTATAAATGAAATCAAAAGTAAAAATAATATGGTGCTGATTGCTAATTAATATCTCTAATGATTATCACAAAATTAACATTTTTAACTAGGTATGTTTACCATAAAATCCGAGTTGTCAATTATAGATGTATATTTTTATACTTTATTACACAATAACTGAAGGTGTTTCTGAAGCTTAAACATTACCAATGTTAAAATCATTACATATTGGATCGAATGGGATAATATTTTATAAAAAAAGTACTTAATAGTAAACATAAAGGCGTCTTGAATGCAGGTATGTATGCATGGTTGAATGTATGTTGTAGTTTACATAAACATCCCTGTAGCATGACTAAAGTACTTTTCTAGGTTTTCTGTACAACAACAATTTTAGACGTGTTTAAAATCTCTTTGCTTAAAGGTTATTAATACAAACATACACAAGTACACATCGTCTTTGTTGACGGAAATCCAAAAAGTAAGTACAATGATACTATTTTGGCTCATTAATAGGTATGCATTTTACACAGAGAACACATTTGACCTGTCTATATAAAGCTATTTGACTGAAAATTTTTGGAGTATTTTGTGTAACCGCGTAAGAAAATGTGAAATATTGAGGCGAGCATTGCATTATTGATGAGATGACTGATTACTATTACTCAACTAAAGTAGCGTGACAGAGTGAGTGATGCAAATCTAATTAGATTCCATAGCTCCTTCATCGTTCCCCAAAGAATTTCAGGATGGAATGACTTGAATCATGAAATACGGCTACATAGTGACTACGACATGTGCAATAAATGTGTACCGCCATCACAGAATAAACTCGTCTATTATATACAAATCTGTTTTCTTTTCATGAATTATTCGAATAAATACTTACACAAATCTTTTATACTAGTTTACAAACACTGAATAATAGAAACCTATTAACATATTTTATGATGTAAATGATAAATTTAATAATGGCTGTTTCTAGCGGCAGGGCGATAGAGCACGTGCCTCCACCCCGAAATCCAGAAAAGAAGTAATTTTACCAAAAAAGTGTAAAAAATTGGATTATTTTTCGAGCTACGAGCAAATATGTGAATTTTAAGATGATTTTGACCCAAATGAGCTCAAATTTTTCTCATGTCATTTATAATACAATCTTGGCTTTGGTGCCCCCGATACCGAATCCTGGATACGGCTCTGATACAAATGCTAGTTTGCAGAAAGTAGATTAAGAGTGTATCTGTGATACTTTGCATTTTACAAATGTTGTTTCATTACTATTTCAACTTTCAATAATGCTCCATTACGCAATTCAGTGATGTATTCATTCTAAATAATTAATGATTGAGTATTTCCATTTCCCAGCAGACAAGTGCAAAACAAGTCTCGATGTTTCGATTATCTGTTTCGAAAATTCGCTAACTTCCTCTAGTCTAGTGGACTATCAATTTTCGGCCAAGAGTCATATAGTACTAGCACATAATAATTATTTTATACTTTTTATAAGTGTAATTATAAGCTATAAGCTATAATTGAATAAGTCTTGAATCGCAAAATATCTTTTTAATATGACAAATATTTTTTATAATGTTTAGCAGATTATTGATGTCTACAATGGCATATATCATTAGTGTTATTACAATTAGGCTTATTGTTTCTTAACCTTTCAGTTATAATATGTAAGCAATTTCACTATTTACAAACGAATTTTCTGAAGAGTCACATTAAATTATAAAAATTCCCTTGATTTAAAATATTGAATGATTTTATGTGTAGGTACTGTCTTTAATAGAAAACGGAATGATTCATTAATTAGGAATGCGGGTGACAGAGTGTGTAACTAGTAAGTGCAAATGGAAAGCGCATAAAAAACTATTAGCGAGAGAGACAGAGAAAACTGCTAATGTATACTTTGAAGAGAACGATCAGTCTCATGTAAATTTAAAACATGATAATGTACACACTACACTACTACTGTACTGTGGCTAAAGTGTACATACAAAGAGCAATGCATCATTCACTAATGTTTCCATATACATTCTACTGATCTATACGATGGAAGCTCAAGTGCAGCTTATTCTAATGAGATATATTGTTTTATTTATTACGCTGACACTACTATTAGAGTATTTCTGTTTCATGCACTCCTTACCCCAAGCCGCTCTTGCATACAAAGACAGTCACTTGACTCTCTTTTAAAGACTCTCCTTCCATTTCCCATCTTCTAGTATTACTATTGAAACTCTTCTTTACACACTCAAGTACTTTCTCGACTCTTCTAAAACCAATTTCAATTTATTTAGTCAAGTACCTATTCTATGCATAAAGTACCTACAATATGTACATGATTAAATACTAAATGTACTACTCACAGTAACAATACACCCACTTCTATATAAAACTACGCCGAAATTCTGCACTTAACACACACAGAGAGTCACATCCAAGAAAATAAGAGGGTGGTGATATGTGCATTCTTCATTGTAGTATTATTTTCATTGTATTCTACACACTTTCCATGTAGTCCTAAGCTTTTCTTGTACTAAAGAGTCAAATCGTCATTGCCATTACTAAACTAGTGGTATTTTCTCTCTTTCTCTCTATAGAAATGTTTTCGACATCTGTAGAGTCATTTTAAAGCTAGCAGATTGTCCCCACAGAATTTCTCCCTCTTAATTCGTCGCTTTTCTTCTTATTGTGCAACTCCATTGCTTTTTGTATGTAGTAATAGAATGTACAATGTGCTACTCCTAATAAATACGAATACATGCAAGACCCATACTTGGAAAATCCACTAGTGTGGAATATACTACATATACCTATACACTAGAGCTCTAGGAAAAAGAAATTCGATACGATACGCTATACTTGTAATAAAATAGTAGCAGTTTAGTTTAAAGAGTTATTGTATGGAGAAATAGATATAGTTATACTAAAAAGGAAGGCTGAAGGAGTGTAATGGCAATTCAATGACCTCAAAGACACATTAATGTCAGAAAATAAGGGAAGTGTATTGTCTCGAGTCGTATAGACTGTGGGATACTTAATGGGAATCCACTAAGGGATATCCAAACAGCATTTCATTTCATTCCATCCCCATTTTGCCTCTTGGTTTTCAAGGCAAGCAAAAACACAACACAGCGTGTGCAGTCAAATCACTTCTTGACCATCAGGAGGATTATTTGGGCTAAAGATGCGCCTATTTTACAACAGACAACTCCATTAAATGGAATGATGGCTTCACTTACATTGCATTACGTAAATTGCTTGGAAATTAGTAGCGTTTTACAAAAATGTAATTTCTAATGGGTTATAGCGCTGTAAATATATACTAAAAGGATACTTAAGTATATTCTAGTGTATACAGATATACTTAAGTGTAATATTTGTGTGCACTTAAGGCTTAAGTGTAATTTAAGTAAGTACACGTAGGTACAAGTGGTGAAACAACAGCAGTATATATCTGTACACTATATATAAGCAATGCATTTATTGATTTCCTATTTCCGCCGTTCATGGTCGAAAATTATTTGGGATTTTTTATTCCTAGTAAGTGTAACACTCACAGTGAAAGTTACAATGAGAAATGAAGTAGTTAAGTTGGGATAAATGTGTGTAAATAACTAAAGACATTTTTTTCTGGAATTGAGTTATTGAAGGAGCGGATGGGAATGGAGAGAATTATGATATTGACATGGGGAAAAAGAGAAAAATGTGTTTTGTTTAGTGTAATGGACGCAATTTAATTTCTGTGTGAAGTGAATACGAATTCAAGTGAAAAGATAAATAAAGGAATGTGTGAATCAAGAAAAATGTAGAAATATGTTGGAAATGGAGCAAGTTTTCTCTCTGGAGAGGTATTAGTCCGCAGAAGAGAGTTTGTATCTAAGAAGCTAATAAATTGAGTTGTATATGGCTCGCTACACGAGTTGAGCTTTTAGTTGTGATAAAACATGCTAAAGGGTTAAATGAAGAGAAACTATACCACTGGGACAGTTTTGCTCCACTTTACTTCAAATAACCGAATTGATTTTTCACTTGTGTGCGATAAAGCTAAATCGTTCAACAATATATAAACACATAACTACCCAAATTCGACTAAACACCAATATCAGTCAAATCACGTTACATATATTATGCAACACAAAATCATATTAGGGCAACAACGAATATCAGCAACCAAACAGATTTGTATCCTCAATTTAATGTAAACAGTAAATGTAACTCATTCATATAAGAAGAAAATGCAGAATCAATAAATAATTTGTAGTTTAGTTTCACTGCGTTTATTAATCTATTAATAATGTTCTTGATTTTTCAATAATCACTCTATAGGTTTTTTCCAAGCTTCTTGGGTCTTTCGAAGTAATTGTACTGTAAAACCATTTTTACATAATTATTACATAAATAGAGTATCAACCTAAACTCTATTAGTAATTAATTAATAGCTCTGAATCGCACTAACAAGTGTTGTAATAAAAAATACATGAAACAATAAATACCAATTATATAAGAGTACAATTTAAATTCTTTGGTATAAATAAAACGCTTTTAAATAGCCAAATGCTAATGTAATACAGTTTTATTAACATTGTATGTAAATACAATTATTTTGGTTTACTATCTATACTATAACACTGATTAAACCTACATAAAGGTACAAAGTAAGTAAATTAAACTCATAAAGAGTACATACTCCGAGTTACAAAGTGCAAAGTATTGTATTCTCTATGCATATGTATATAGGAACGTAGAAAATTATTAGCAAGATGTTGTCTGTATGTACCATACCAAAGCAAGACTAAGGTACCTACTTACTATTACTTATTTTTATTGCCCAAGTTTTCCGTTCATTAAACTCATCTTTTGTGTTTGTATGTGCTCATAAGTTTTATAACTATTTACCACAGTACTTAATTGTATAAATTCTCGCGAGAAATATAACCCTAAATTTACTACAAAATAATTTTCTTGAGTTATAGTATAGAATTCTTATTGCTAATGATAAATGTCAACGAGGGTGTACTCATTTCATATAATACCTACTTATACATTTACCAGAAGAAATGGACCACTATAATATAAAGTATACATCCATAACAAGACCGTATTTAAGATTCCATTTCGTAAGGGCAAAATACCAACATAATGCACCACAGTGTCTATTGAAAAATTTGAGCTATTTTAGGGAGAATAAAAATAAAACCTTGAATGTATTAAATTCACGCGTAGAGCCTAAAATTTCTCGATTTTTTGCACAATTTGGGTAAAATAAGCTCTTTTTTGGGGGATTTGGGTTGGGCAATTGCCCCCTTCAATACAGCCTTGATCCATAATAATATTAATAATACATACATAATACATACCTTCAACCTATTGTATTCACTGTATTACAAACAAAAGATGTGATTGTATTTACAGTTTGAATGTATATTCCATGTGATGTGCTGTAAATGGGAGAATGATGCTAAATACCTCTTCTGCCGTAGATTACTGTAATAATTGATAATATAAACACAAACAAAGGAGCGGAGGAAAAGACAGGAGAATGGAATATTACATTAGACCATTGTTGAAGAGACAGGGAAGAATTACTTTCTCTCTGCGTTGTGTAGTCTGTAGAGTCTTCTGGTTTATTACGTGGTCCATTTATATTATATTTACACTCGTATAAAGCAAAGTAAGTAAAATGTAAAGCTTTCTATAGGTGCATAGTCCATAAACGACATTACCATATAAAGAGATACATATTGCGTATTCGTGGTGACCGTGAGTGTGGGGGTGAAGCAGCAGAAGAGTACCACCGACCGGGTAGGAGGGTAACCCGTATATATCACCGCACATTACATTATAATAAACTGAACTGAGAGAAAGGGAGAGACAGAAGAGCAAGTGCAAACAAACCATAAAACCCATTGTCTTCGTCAAGGAAAATAGGAAGAGCTTTATACACAGAGATATACATTTGTATGTATAAAATCCTTCCAGGATTCAACGAGTGATAGTTAATAGCTATAATGGAGAATAGTACAACACTCGAAAAGCAAAGTAGGCATTGCATTGTGGTTTCCTTTCTGTTTCCTTCCATGAGAAGAGTTTGTAGCGTAGGATGTGTAGGACTGGTAGGAACAGGAGTGTGGACGAGGATTGTACTTGTGTAATAGTAGTCCTACATAAAGGACTTTTCATTTGCTATGCATACACAACTCTTTGATTACCACAAGTAACTACTTACTTACTGATGCTACTAAATGTAAGCTCCACTCTTATTCCCTCTCTCTGCCTGTCTGTCTCTCTGTTTGTCTGTGGATGTTCTCCTAAAAAGAGTTATGTGAATGAATACGTAAGTTCCCTTCGTCAACTCTCAGCAGTCCACTCTCTCATGAAATGAAACACACACAAAATGAAATCCTCAATATGAATTGTTCTCCTAAAAGTCTCAAATGTATATAGGAGTCCTATAGATGGGTATGAGAACAACTCAAAAGATTCAAGAGGCGAGGTGCAACTTACAGCAATATTTCTAGACGACCTGTTTCATTAACAATGCAAACATTTTATTTACTTTCTAATTCTACTCATTGCCACTACTCCAGATACTTTAAAATGGAAGTTTAGTGGTTCTTGCTTTTGCTTACTTGGCAAAAAATTATATTCAGCCTTGTAGGATTTAATATAAGGAAAATCAAGTGGAGAAATTACTGTAGTGTTGCTTGCAGATATAGTCTGTAAAGTAACCTACAGCTTTAACACTTTGAATTTGTTTAGAGTGTTCAGTTATAAGTAACATTTTATTGCACGAGTACGTCAGCACACCAAACTGCAGACAGTGTTGCAAGTAAACGTATTGCAGATGCAGTTAATACTGTAATCAATCTGAAAGGATTGATTAATTTATTTCATACCCATTATAATGCGATTCATGGTGTCCCGTTAAAACTGTGATTATACAGTAGAAATAAGTTTGATACGGGAAAAGTTGAAGATAAAGTACATTTATAACATACATTTTTTCAATTGTAATTGATGTGTACACAAGCAATCAAGTACAAAAGATGTTTTAACGGGAAATGCAAGCTCTCAAGCGTGGAGTATATACACAATAAAATATAAGCTCGTTTATGATTTGCATAAGTGCGATTTGCAAGTTACAAAACTCTTAAACCTTAAAACAAGGTACAAATGTTCCTTGCTTAAACTAATAAGTAAAACTACTAGTTGTCATTGTCATTAGCAGCTTCAATATTATTGACATTTCTTAAAACTTCTAATGAATTATTGTCTTACAATTACTTTCATTGAACCTATCAATCATTTTATCTCTAGAATCAACCAACAAAGCTACACCAAAATCGTGTTAAAAGTTATTTTTAATGACAGATTAAATGTTGTACACAGATGAGGTAACGAATTGATGTTCTTATTTGGCTAAGAAAATCATGAGTTGCAGAATGAATCACTAATGAACTAATGTTAAACATTACATTACCTACAGTATAAAATAAAATAACGGATCGAAGGGAAATAAAATATCTGATATCTTCACTCATCGCTTTCAGCGGCTTAATCTAATGTTGGTAGAATAAATTTTCCTTCTTTCCCTTTTCCCACAACAGAGCAGCTTCGACCTACGATTTCAGCGTACAAATCCAAAGAATTGAGTCCCAAAGCCTATTATTATGATTAAAGTTACTTATTTAACATGTCGAATAGAAATCCTATTACAAACAGACAAAGGATTGTACAGCTTCCCTAGGTTTGATCAAAGACTACCGAGTCTAGACTGAAAATTGGCCAAAATCGTACATTGAACTTCATAACCAGACCACAATTTTAAGACATGTATGGTTGCATTCTACCTTTTCATAATAAAGTAACTACTACATTAAATTTTCCATATAGAAAATTAGCCATATCCTACAATTCAGTAAAATAAGATGATTAAGTAGATACAATTTTATTTTTTTATCATTATACGTAGGTACCTGATATAAACTAATAGTCGGATTTTCTCTTTGCACTCAATAATACAATTTTCATGGAAAAACTAAAAATAGATTCTATGAAATATCGTGAAATTAATGTTGATGATGTTGCTTTTATGTCATAACATGTAATTTTGTAATCCTACTTCCAACAAATCCATCATTATCATTATCATTATTACAGATGATAAAGTTAGTATATAATATAGCCATGCAATTTCAGATGATCACATAAAGAATCGAATCATTAAACACAGATATTACACATTATATACATTACAGTCTCTGCATGCATTAAACATAAGTTAATACTTGCTAAACCAAAAAGAGTCTACATAATAGAGAAATATTCTTAACGAGTAGGATGGGAAAGTTAAAAGGCAATTTTTAGTATGTTAGTTGTAGTATATATAGGAGAGTTAATGTATTCATGTTTTTATGCGAGCTATTTGTGTATTCCTCTTGAAAACAATCAAGAGATTGCTGCCGTAACATCATAAAAGAAACTGGAAAGATTTCCCGGCGAAATCATAAGTAGCTTTGTGGATGTTTTGTAGTTCGTTAGAAAATCATGTTAGGAAATTTGTAGTTTTGCTTTCATCTAACATTGTCTTATACTTTACAAACTACTTCTACCCCCACATACTTTAGTAGACAAGTAGACAATCGCTAAAGAGAAGCTACTACTCTCTTTATATATTGTGCACACTATAATGTAGTCTTTAACGACTTGACTCCATAATACAAAATACTAATACAACTACTACTCAGTAAGTGAGACAGAGAGAGAGAGAGGGATACTGTAGTGTAGAATATAAGGGGATACACTTCTATGTACATACATACTACACAACACAACACGCAAAGAAAAGCCGACACATAATGGCATTAGCAAAAAGACTGTTATGTAATGTAATCTAATGTTCTGGTGGCAGTATATTACTAAACACACACTTATTTAACTAGGGACGAAAAACCCATAATATTATGCTATACTTACTTACATAGGTATTTCCTATTTCATATTGTATTATGTATAGCATCAAGGCTGTATTTAGGACGGGGCAAAGGGAGCAATTGCCCTCTCCGAAATCGGAAAAATAGGTTGTTTACAAAAATAGTGCAAAAAATCGCAAGCTTTTCCGCACTACGCGCGAATTTGACGCATTTTAGATTGTTTTCGGCAACTTTTTGGCACTGCGCGCTATAACAGACACTATTGTGCATCATGTTGGTATTTTGCCCCTCCCGAAATGGAATCCTGAATACAGCTTTGTATAGCATCACACAGATATTACATGGTATTTCTACTTGTGGACATTATATTAGGAGTAGGAGTGTATTTGTACAACAGATAGTGAAATAGATGCATTTGAGTCGGTGTGTGTTGTATGTGGAGGAATCTCTTTCGCAGTCATCTCACAAAAGAGTTTTTCTTTTTTCTTTGTTGAGTCGCAACGTGTATATAAACCACAGACATGTGTAATGTACACAGAATAGTAAATAAGTTGCGGTTTTTAGCTCGGGGAAGAAGTTTGTATTTCTTTTCCGTTTCTACATACATACATAGTAGATAGGTACGTTGGATTTTATACTGGAGTGTATGTATGTAAATATAATGTTTTATATCTATGTAGTGGTAATGGTGTAATGTATGCATGTAGTATAAAATAGTATTTGAATAGCAAGGAGGGGAAAGTATGTAAAAGAAAAAGGAAAACGACTTCATTATGCTCAAACTTAAATGGTTCATGTAAATGTATGAATGTCATCGTAAATAGTCATTCAACCACCACAGAGTTTTCAAGTTCTGACACAAAATGGCAATTTTCCAAAGCCTATGCTAGTTAGGAGCAAAATAATACTAAGCAAAGTCATGAGAGGCTTTGTGTGTGTTTTGTGGATATAGAAATGTATAGGAGGAAGTGTATAGGTATCAAGTAAGTAAAAAACTCCACTTTCACCACAAGCTGAGCTGCTTGACACGTTCTGGTTTTCGCACGACATTTATGTACTGCATAAAAATGAAATGAACTCGGGGTCTCTTTTCAAAGAATAAAAAATATCAACCAAGACACACAACTAAAAGGATATACACAGAAGATGTCCATAGGCAAACAGCAAATCGGGCTAAGACGTCTATGTGGCTTCAGGAGGAATATTATACACCTATATTTAGGAAAGGAAACCACATGTTAAGTTACAATGTTCCTGTTTTGTGTAGCTTGTTACTTTTTTACATTTTTCGTCCCAAGTATACAAAGAAGGTATAGGTAGGGTATAAAAACATAGCATGGAGGTACAAGTCCACAAAGAGTAACTGAAAAGTCAAACCTTTCACATTCTAAATAGTATTGCCTAAAGAAAGTCTTTATTGCTCATAGGTCAGCATAAAACATGCTGGATTTGTGAAATGGCATAATATATTAGTACTACTTTTATAGTATAGTACATAGTATACATAGGCAAGAAAAGGCACTTTGTATCCATGTGTTTCATATGCTAGATTACTCTTAGTATGTATATATGCAAGATTCTTTCATGTTTACGACTATGCATGGGCCTTCTGCATTATAAATGCAGTAAACGAGGTGCAATCTGCAGTTAATGTTCAGGGACAAGTTTTTAACATTCGAATGAAAATACTCTTTTAAGTTTTCACTCGATATAATTTTTCAAGTATAAAGTCGTAGGATTTGGTGTGACCTACTAGCGGTAATCTGAACTTTAGAATTGATATATGAATGTATATCTGAATTCAGGCAGCTACTTTTGATTAAGAAGCTTAGGTATTCTATTAATTAATGTTTGCGGTAAGTAAGGTGGTAGGATTGTCGTTGGACTGAAGGAAGTAGAAAAGAATTAAAAAGTTGTATAATAGGGATTGGAAATAAATGAAATAATTTTAAACTCATGGATCTCATGTTTTTATGAAACTGTGTTTGCATTTACACACTGTATTTGCTTTCACTTTGTATTCTCGTGACTTTATATGCATACACTATGCATGTAATACATGTGTATAGTAGATTCATAAAAGTAATAATTACGTACAATGTGATTGTGAAAAACGATGTTAATAATCTGTGAAATTATAAATATTTGTTTTATTTCATTTATCAATATATTTTCACTGTAACATTAATATTTGACAATTATTCCACTGCGACTGAAATATTTATACACATGTAAATCTAATTTAATGTTTCCGTCTTCTGGCACATTAAGCTAGGTAAGTATTGATTGAGTATGTAATCAAAGTGAAAAAATAATCCATAGTTTCATTTTCTACACCTCTACTTCTGATTACATACGGATGATTGACAAGACTATTCTGAAAAATAATGCATTAATTAATCTAGTTTAGATAACAATTTTATTCCATTTACTGTCTATAATCAAACAAAAAAAAGCTATCTACATAAAAACAGTGTGACCAAAATAATTAACAAAGCAAAGTTATTCAAATGGCAGCAGCAATAAGTAATATTAATTTAGAAATGACAAAAATATTTTTGTCATTTGTGTGTTCAAAAACAATCTGTATTTTTCGCACCATTGCAGCATGATTGAGTATGAAATCATTTTTTCGCATATACGAGAACTGTCGAGAACAGACTACAGGTTAAATATTTTTAGTACATTGATGCAAGTAAACGTTTATATATAGATATCTTTGATAAAATTGTAAAGCTTACTTTATTTGCCAATAATGCGGAAACATTCATTTACATTTCTATGTCTTTATAAAAATACGGGCTATTCACAGCAATAGCAAAACGTAATGGTCACCCTCACCCGAGTAAGTAAATGTAAAAGAAACAAAATCTATTCTCGACACGATCATCGTTTATCTTTACTTTTATTCAGCATTATATACAAGGTATCTGTCTTTACATTTTCATATTTCAAATAATGAATGTACCTACACATTCCAAATCAAAATTCCTAGATACTCTATCATCACTTTTCGTCATACAAGATACTTTTTAAAAAAACCTTGCAATTTAGCCTACCCCGTATATTTACAGCATTGGATTGGTTATTGGCTTTACAGATCAAGTATAACTTAGGCTGTTGAAGCACTTATTATTATTACTTCATACTAAAAATGAGTAAAATACGTTTGCACATTATTTGTTGGAGTCTTGTTCAGGAAAGTATTTCTCTTCTTTGTTTTAGGTATTTGCGTGCATAGTGGTGGTAATACATACTACAAAGCTTGTCTCTCCACCTGCATTATTACTTGCACACATCCGTATTATTGTCTTGTGCTCCAACAAAAGTCCACCACTCCCTCAAGAGCATTTTTATTCCTAAAGTTTTTCAATAATATTAGATTACATCTGAAGGAATCGTCATATCCCCCATAAAATTCCTTTCCTATACACAAACACATGCTTTTACTTTCTATCACATTCTGTATATTATATTAATCCAAAACAGCAGACCTACATTATTACATGAACCATGTAGTACCTATACCCACATCCTTATGTACGAACTAACAATATATTTATACTTAATAATAAATATAAGAGATTTGTTATAATATTCTGGTGAGGTCTATGTGTGTATGAGAGAGAGAGTATAAATAAGTATATATAATAATAACAAAGGCAAATCATACACGCGTGTATGATTATGTGCACAGTTATATTAGTTTGCAATGTGTGTGTGTATTATAATGAAAGTATGGGACTGGGGTTTGTTGTATGAGGCATAAGATAAAGAAAATATGGCGAAAGAAGAAAAGTTGAGGAAAATGTGAGAAAAAGAAAAGAAAAAGGACAGAGAAATAGAAAACGAGAAAAAGAAGGAGATGAGAAATCAATGGAATGTTCAAAATTGCTATGATGATTGGTTTTCGTTCTTCTGGTTCGTTCCATACGCCCAGAGAGTTTTCACAGTGGTGTAGTAGTCGTTGTAGTAAAGACATTCACAAGTATTTCTCTCGCACATAGTTTTTACACATCAATGGAGACACATACTAGTACTTAGAGCACTAGCACATACTACATACTAGATTGATATGGAATAGATATGACTTACACTACACACTAACGTTCAACTACTAAAATAACGCTATATTACTTTTACACACACAGACACACATATATACTGCATGTGAATGATGTGATATGAGAAATAAAAAATGCTTTGTGAATTGAACATTCTACAACTTACTCTTACATTCTACGAGTACTACTCAACAAATTCAAGTGACTCCATGCAAGTAGAATGTGTGTAGCAAGTACCTCGTGTATGTGAGTTGCAAAATAGTAGTACAATAAGCAGCAGACAATCACAAGTGTGCAAATTTCTATGTGTGTTATGTATGTGAACACACTCACACAGTTCTGCCAGGGTATGGTATAGTAGGTATAATGTATAGGGTATGCTTAAATACCTATTTGTATACTGAAGTAAAGAAA
Organism: Pogonognathellus longicornis; assembly: GCA_034694085.1. Classification (NCBI taxonomy): domain Eukaryota; kingdom Metazoa; phylum Arthropoda; class Collembola; order Entomobryomorpha; family Tomoceridae; genus Pogonognathellus; species Pogonognathellus longicornis. The sequence goes on from JAQFYB010001056.1 coordinate 33,713, forward strand.
AAGCAATTTTTCTCTACATGCGAAAACGTATTTTTGTAGTTCATTCGTTTGGGCGGGTGAGGAAAAAGTTTTATGCAAATTTTTAATGGACACTTTACGGTAGGATGAATTGCACATAAAATTTTATTGTGAGAAACGTAACATGATGAATTTCGGTGTTTTTTTCTCAATAGTTTGTACCCATCCTATTTTCCACCTTTGGCTTCTTTATCGGCTACTTATAACTTCTGCACATTATACAAAATAAAACGCTTTTACAGCATTTTCGTTTCCGCTTCTTTCTTCAGAGTTTTTCGGTAGATAGGACGTTGGTAGGACATACAGGAAGAAGGAGTATGACTGGGGAAAAGATACATACCTCCTACTCAGAATAGAAATTAATCTTTCTCGTCCATGTAATATATATTTAGAATATCTGTGTGAGTAACCCACTTTTCTTCACATCGAGGTTATACACTTTCTCATGTGTTTTCTCTTTTGCTCTAAAAGTTTTCATTACTGTCACACGTCAACTTCCATTTGTGACAAATAGCGTTTCTCGCTCTCATACTTCGATTGAAAAATATTGCTCGTAGCTATTTTCAAACATCGCATCGTACTGTAGATGTGTGCCTTAAAGGAAATGGGCTATTTCTTATTTGTGTTTCAATCTACTCCTCAGTTTTTTATGTTTATGAATGCTATACTACTATGTATGTGTTATGTATGCAGTTGGTTCTTATTTTTGTTATTTCCTTTCAAAGAATTTCATTCTGAACATTTTCATTTTTCATCAAGTAGTCTTTTCAATTTGCAGCTGTAAATTTGAGCCAGAAGTGTAATGTCAGTTATGTCAGTAAAGATAAGTGAAGATATATTTTTACACACTCTAATAACCAATTCACTCTCACTGTTGCTGTTGTGAATGAATGAATACAAGCTGTGTTCACAAGAAATGCCAAACAATACAAATTCTAATTTTGCATATCGGATTGTCTTGCATATGAAAAATGAGTTCTCTGAAAACACTAGTGTATTCCATACTGCATTTTTAGGTCGAAAAAAATTATAATTTAAATACAAGAAAAAAACTACCTTAGATTCCTGACTGTGATCTGGGATGTTAAATAATTGTTTAATTAGAGCAATAATTTGATTTTAAAGCGGCCACAAAATAATTGATTCTTTTAATATGTTCCTTGCAGGTACAAATATTTATTATCGCTAAGCTGTGAAAATTTTAAAATCTGCAGGAAATATAGATCATTGTTAGGATATAAAATATGCAAACTGACACATAATTCAATTTATATGACACGAATATTGAAAGCTACGGACCTACAATAGACTTAACTACAAATAATTATGGAACATTTGTTTTTCTATCGGCTTGTACTTAAAGAAATAAACATAATTTGAAGCACCTACATATCTAATCTAATAGGACTAACCTTTTAGCATCTTTATGAATTTTTTCTCCAATCTGTGGAACTTGAAAATCCTATGTGACACTATATAATAGATTGAATGCAACATGAATACAATTGGCACAAAAAATAATGCAAATAACGCGATTTGGTATTCAAAAGTAGATAATAGGTCGAGGAAGCCTCCCCTTTTGAAAAAGTCTTAATATTCAAGTTTACTCGTGAAAAACTTTTGCACAGCAAATTACACACATTCTCAAAGTTTAGCCATTAGAGTTTAATTTAAAGCTCTTCTAAGCTCATCGCAACTTGAAAACAAGAGTTTTAGCATGCAAACATTTGCTGCTTATGTCTTATTAAATCCAGACGCATGCAAAAGACGAAGAAGAGCACGTTAGTTCAAACCCTCCACATTCTCATAGCACAACTCAACTTTTCCACACCAACATTTCTTATACATTATATATACATATGCATGAACCTACCTAGCATACATACTACATAGTAATGTCATACTTTTGTATACATACTATACACTACATTCTATTTCACAGTGCTACTGGGTTACTGGTATTTGTAAATGGTAAAAAGGAGGATGAGCTTAATAGAAAAATAGTAAGGCTGTTGTGTGAAGGAGTTGAAGTCCATGTTCCATGAGACAGTGGAATGAATACTCTTTAGAGACTCGGAGAACTAACCCATAAGCCTAGTAAGAAAGAATGGTGAAAGAAATTGAGGAGGAGAAAAAGACATTGAATGAGGAAAAACAAGTAAAAGGTACGAGTGCCCATGGACATGACATAATCAGAATCACAGAGAGAGTACAGTACGGAAAAGCACTGCTGTTTTTGTTCTTAAGGCTAATAGTAATAATAATAGGAGCAAGTGTGTTCCCAAAAGTCAGCCGAGAAGGAAATAATGAAGGGAAGTTAAGTACAGACCAAGTCAGTCATATATTGGTCCTTGGAGAGTCATAAGGTATTTAAGAAACGCTCTCTGGAAAAACTGAAATGAAAAATCGATGCTCTGTGTGTTACTTTTACTCGGCTAAAAAAACAAAGGTTATGATAATGCTTTGACGCGACACATAAAAAGGATTTTATTTTTATATTACATTACATTACTAGATTACGCTCTGCACTGTATGTTTCTAATGGCACATTTCATTTCTATTGAAAAGATGAGTGCATAACGTTAGTAATCTCTACTTTACGCTTTTTACCAATGGACCCATACATTTATACATATATACACTCCTTTCCTTTTACTCGAATGCTTTAATATACAAAACCAATGCAATGACTTCGTATCGTAGATATAGTAAGTATACGATGACAATAGAGTCATCATCTCAACGCAATTCTTCTCTCCACTCAGAAAGACACGAATAAAACGAAAAGTCCAGTGGTCCTCAGAGAAATAAATGCTATAATACAAGAATAATATATCTATCTACAATTCTATGTGTATAAAAAGTACATGTAGAGTCTGTATAGGTGAACAATACAATGATGACAGTCTGTACCACTCTCGTGTAAAGAAAAATGGTTAATAGTGCAATAGGAAAAAGTATTATAGTGTTGTGTAACAGAAGTATACTCTAAGTACTCATCATATTGCATTACTGAAGCGTCTGAATGGATATGAAGACATGCACGTGCAACGAATGGGGCACATAAATGCTTTTGAGTAAGTACCACTGCAACTATATATATTACTACTTTTCCTTTTGCTGTATATTTGTAGGAAAGACGGGACGAGTCTGTAGAGTTTAGTAGAACTAAGGAGTATGATGAGCACATCGTGTGTTGCTTTGCTACTAGAGTAGTGCCATTGACTTTAGCTTAGCTTCACTTCACTATTCTCTTCTTCGCCATGTCAGTGATAAAGGCAAATGGCTTGGAGTGAAACAGAAATACTAGAAAGACTCCTTAGACATACACAACATACATTTCCCTTACATACTTTCTTCGAAACAGCTCAAATAGTTCTAAAACATAAAATGGGGAAAGTCTCGCAAAGAAATAGACAACGGGAATAAGAGAGTCCTTCAGTTGTATATGCGTAGTTGGTAGATAATACATGCAAGGACTTTTTGCGTAAGTGTCCCTTGTTTAGGTAAGTGCAAAATTCTATTTACTCTGTATTACTGTGTATTATGAATGCAAGATTCGCAAATATTTTTGAAATAAAAATTTAAGGACATTTTACTGTAGATAAAATCCACAATCTAGTAATTCTATTTGTTACATCATGATTTTGTATTTACCTATATAGGTATTGTAGGTATGTGTTGATGTGTAAGCGGAGTCATTCTAATTTAAAAATTACGTTTACTTGCATCGATATACTATTTATAACCTGCAATCGCATTGTGTTCTCGTATGTGCGTAAAAAATAATTCATATTCAATTATGCTGCAACTGCAATGCAATGGTAAATACAATATGTTTAGAAAATATTTTTTGTCATTTCTATTCTTTAATTTAAATATTATTGCTGCCATTTGAATTACTTTGGTTTGTCAATTATTTTCTTCAACTTTAGTACACCTAGGTAGAGATTCTTTGTTACTATAGTCCATTTTTTTTTAAATGTCCTTTTGTTATTCTGAAAGGTTAGAAGGCAATGCGAATAATGAGATGACGTGA